>LOJH01042529.1:4914-19092 GCA_001685095.1 Ellobius talpinus | reverse complement strand
AGATAGATAGATAGATAGATAGATGGATGGATAATTTCCTGTTGCTATAATAAAACACCATGACCAGGATATGAAAGAATATATTTGGGCTTACTGTTCTGGAGGGTTAGACTCAATAAGGACAGAAACAATATTGCAGGTAGCAGGCACGGTGGCAGGAACAGAAAGTTGAGAACTCACATAAGGAAACAAAAGCACAAAACTAACTGAAAATCGCTCAGTTCTTGATACTTTTAAATCCTACCTCCATACATACTTTCTCCAACAAGGCCACACCTCATAAGCCTCCCCAAACAGCATCACCAACAGGGATCACATATTCAAATATGTGATCATCTAAACCCTCATGATATATGAAAAGAAGATTCTTACTATGTTGGCATACAGGATGCAGCTTGGGTAGTCCAGCAATGTTTGTCTCATTCTAGAAAGGGCAAGAATCCTGTGGTTAATCTGTCCACAGACTTGGATATCTCATTAGTCCCATTTTGGCACTGGAGTCCTGAAAGATGCCTGGAAAGCTGCTAATCTTCAATATATGTTGAAATCCCAAAGACATTGGTTCTAAGACTAGTGAGGAAACGCCTTGGCAACAGAGTAGATGGATTCACGAGGGACAGTGAGCAAAGCAGGCAAAATGGAGTTCCCTTCTTCCGTGTCCTTTTACATTGGTGCCACAGAAGATTTAGGATAGGTCTTCCTGCTTCAAATAATCTGGTCAAGAAAATCCCTTGCAGGAATGTTAATTGATTCCAGATATAATCAAGTTGGCAATCAAGATTAGTCATCACAAGGGTTATAGGGAAATGACTCTATTGTAAATATTTGCCATGCAAGCATTAAGATCTGAAGTTGTATCTCTAGAAGCCAAACTCAGTAGCATGCATCTATAATCTCAGTACTCACTCCTACATCAAAATACAATGTGGAGAGAGAAGAGTCCTTGGAAGGTCACAGACCAGTTAGCCTGGTATAAGCAGCAGTGAACAAGATTTCTTGTCTCAATCAAGGTAAAAACAAGATACTAGACCTCCACACGGTTGTCCTGGAAGGTGTGGGCCAACACTCACACATATGAACACTGTTTTGTATGGCAGATGACCCTTGGTAGTGGTGCTTTGTTAGGAATGAATGAATATTGCCTACACAGAAAGCAGAACAAGAATAAAGCAACAGCAGAAAGATAATAAAGCATTGTATCAGACATTGCCACCAGCAGAAAGCCCAAGATAGGGTGCAGGGCAGTGGTGAATAAAGAGGGTCTCAGAGTGTACCCTGGATGACACTTCCAATTAGCCATTCCCATCACAGGTACTTCTATTTCACAAGATAAATCAGCCTTTTGCTTTGGGAAGATACTTAGGGAAAGTTTACCTTCCAGCTAAGTTCAAGGACATAATGTTTTTATTCTGCCAACTTTCTCTCCTTTTTCAACATAGTATTTTCATTCTTGGCCTGATATCCATTCATTTTCTTACAGGGCCAGGGGCAGGGCAGTCCACCCCTGGATAGAAGGTCATGGAGGACACTCTAAGACAAACATACTTAGATCTGAAGTAGAGGACTAACCTCATTTCCAGAGTCAGTTTCTCAGTAATCTTAAACAGCACATGACAGTGTACCAACACAATGTGTATTATATCTGGTTTTTCAATTGTTCCTGCACAGAATATGTAGGGACTACAACGAGTGGATGAGAGCAACGACATAGTCACAATGCCATCAGTACAAGTCCAGCCATTAGTGATATCCTCCTTAGGTCACATTTATACGTTTCTCAGCCTGCAATCCATCCCAAGAATCCTACAGAATGAGTTATTTTCTAATTTTGTTTGTAAATCAGAGATCAATGCAGAAATATTCTGAGAATCATCATTAAGGTCAAAACACCACATGACTGGAAATTCTCTGCACTGCCAATGATGTACTAATAACCAACAGCAGCTCAAACAAACCTTGGCACATATTGATTAATCCAGTTCACTTTATTTTTATTGTATAAAAACCCTTATGCGCTGGCCACAACTGGAGCCTGAGTTTTCTGAAAGGAGGCTCCGGCGCAGATTTTCACGAAGTGGTCAGCGAATTCCTTAATAAGGAGACTTGGTGAACACAGTCTGTTTACAGAGGTCAATGGTCAGATAGCTGTAGGTCTTAGAAATGGCGTATAAGGTGGCATTGGCAAAGTTGCCCAGCGTGGCAATGCAGCCCCTGGATGATGGGTAGCAGTCATCTATACCAGCTTCTTGGGCACAGGGGCAGAGATGATGCCCGTGTCTCTGGTGACAGAGATGAATGCTGTAGGAAGTCCTACAGCCAGTAGTTACCCGCCCACTGGTGTTGTGATCCAGCTGCCCTCACTGCCCTTGACAGTGGAACTTCCTTGGGGTCTCTAATTGACAAGGATGTTTGTGTTCTTTCTGGCTGGTGGGTTTCCACAGAAGCGGTAGAGGTATAAAAGGCTTTAGCTGGGCAAAATAAAACTTGCTGTTCTTCCACCTGAAAAGAAGCCTCCGTGTCTCAATCCCCGCACAACATCCATCCCACCCCCGCCAGTCTTGGCTATCCAGGCTGTGCTGCAGCACACTGGGGCGTGGCCTCTTATACTATTTATGCCGATGTAGAGCATGCGTCTACTCTCTTTTCGGGCTGTGGGATTCGGTTTCTGTGCTCCATTCCAGCAGAGGATTCTGATTTGTGAATCTACTACTAAATAAAAACTGTTTATTTCTCAGTTCTGAGCTGGTGTGGGATTTCTTTTAAGCGTCCTTCGTTGGATGAAACTCATCAACACAGACCCACAGTGTCTGTCACCTTGCATGGAACAGTGTGGGGCTTTTGTTCCCCCAGTAGCCTCTTTGCACAGGGACAGTGGAAAGCTTGACTAAGATGATGGCTTGTCGAATGGCAGTGACTACCTCCTTGGAGCACTTAACACCAAGACTAACATGACCATTGTAGTCCCCATTAGCGACGAAAGCCTTGAACCTGGTCCTCAGGCAGGCCTGAGTCTGCTTCTGCTCTGGCATGATCTTTAGAACCTCATCTGTTAGGGATGTACCCAGGAAAAATCAATTTTTTGAACTCACTTAATTTCAGGTTACCTAATGAGCAGGGAGAACAGGTAGATGTCCTCCAGGAACTTGATCCTTATGTCCTTAACCAGGCGGCCCAACTTGGTGACAGGGATCCAGTCCTTGTCATCTGCTTTACCTCCGAGAGTTCTGGGGCCTGCAGCCATGCCTAAAACTGCTGCTGCCAAATCCTCCTCAGAAGTCTAATCTTGGGCCCCAGGTTCTCCCAGGGGCCTCCTGCCACACTGGCTTCATCTGCCGTTTAGTGTTTTTCCAAAGAAAAAGAAACCTGACTAATTCTTAATAGCAGCAAATACTAAGGCAGTGTTGTTCGCTACTTTAGTGGTGAAGCTTCTGAAATTTTATTTTGCAACCCGGTAGTAAGCCCTGGAACGGCTAGCAAAGATGTAGTTACTGCACGATTAGTCAAAGCAGCTACACAGATGAAGTAGTTATGCAAGATGCAGGGAGAGTGTGCCTGACACAAAAGCGGAGTTCTTTATAATAAGAGTTTGAGGCCAGCCTGGTCTACAGATCAAGTTCCAGGAAAGCCAGGGCTACATAGAGAAACCCTGCCTCAAGAAAAATAAATAAATGAAATAAAAACCAGGGTTCACTAAACCCATGTAAGTGATGGGTGTATGGGATGCTGGTCATCTCCTGGTCAGGAAGCCACTACTGTTTTATCTTAAATTTGTGCCACAAATTTCATAGCATGTGGAGTGCTCTTAGAGGGCTCTTTATTTCCAGCCTTCATCACGTACTGATTAATCCAACTTTGGCTCCTTATACTGTCGGCAGTATCAGAGGGTTCCCTTGTTTTACCTTAACTTTGTCAAATGGAAAGAGCGCTAAATGAACTAGTTTGGCACATCTTTGCATGGGTAGATCTTTGGCTCCAACTGTATGTAAATCACCTTAATCTCCCTTCAGTGGTCTGGCTGGATCACCCTACTTAGTATTTGAGGTCCCAGATGGCTGGACTTGATTTTCCCAAGATTAACCCAAACAATCTAGGAGGGAATAATGTATACTACCAGTAGGTATAGCAAGCAGCATGGACTCTGACTGACACTCCATGGAGAAGTACATACCAGTCTCACTGAATCAGAAGTTACCCACAAAGGTACCTGAGCTCCAAGCCTTAACCTCCCAGGACAGTAGCAATATTGTTTCATCTTTTATCTCCAATTATGGTTTAGAGATTTTGAGTCATAATCCATATAAATGATGTTTCATTTTGTTCTGTTGGCCTATTATTTAGGTCTGTACCGTTTCCAGTAAATGATCTTTCTATTTATGGAATGAGCCTAGCCCTATCTGTTTTAATTGCTGGTTTGGCATCTGTAGTGACTTTTATATATTGTATAAACATGTATCTATAAATATATTTATGTGTTTAGATAGATTCATTCTATAAGTTCTGTTACTCTAGAGAACCCTGACTAATACAGCATTAGTTTATGTTTATTAGTTTATAAAAACCATTTATGTTTTTCTACCAAACCCTCAGCTTTCAGATGATAATGTGATAAACCCATTTTATACCATGCATCTTAGTACAGTCCTATATTAACTTACATTTGAAGTGACTCCCATATCACTCTGAGTTCATACAGGCATATCAAACTTGGCATGATAAAGAGTCCATATAGTATTCATTTGGATAGCATGGATAGTCATTTGGATATATGGACATACAACCAAATATCCAGATGTATGTATTTACCGTCACAGAGATGGACTAACAATTTTGAGATCAGGTCACAGCTCCCACATTATTGATCTACCATATTTGTCTTGGTGATTTTTCCTGAAAAATACAATCTTTCCGATGATGCAGGATATTCCACTTCTGCACCCACTGGCAGGGGGATCTTTGAGGATGCTCTTCTTTATAATACCCTGAGTACTAGGCATCCCATAGGGCTGTGCCCACCTGTGAGCAGCATGCTCTCCAAGATGTCTAGATTTGTGATAAACCCAGTTGTGCTTGTTCAGAGGGAACTTACACACTCAGTGGAATCTGAACTGAAGAGTCTGGGCTGAATGCTTGTTCTATGGAGATAAGTAAGCGCACTGTGAGTGTCACCATGAAGTACAGTGTCACTGATTAACTGCTACCAAATATCCTCCCACGCAGGTTTTCTCCATATTTCTTTGCCCCTTGTGGTCCATTCATGCTTTGTTATCAGGCCACCCAGATGGCCATTTCATTTGCCACAGACCAATTGATGTACACATGGCATTGTCCTGAGTCAGTATGAACAGCATATATCTCTGCGTATTGGCTGCCCATACCAGAGACTGAGATGCTATTGTAACACCCAAAGTGAGAGAGCAGTGAGATTCTGCTGGAACAGTGTTACGGATTTCTTCATGGAACTAAGACTCCACCAGACCCTACACTAACCTCCTACATACAGTGGGTGAGCTTGGTGTGTGTCCATGTTGTAATTGGAATGTGAAGTCTCATCAGTGCTTCATGATAGGCAGTGATTGGTTCAGTTTCAATCAAAGCCCCAAAAAAGCTAGTAACTGTTTCTCTAAAAGGGTACACTCTTCACAAATAGAGAACAGATTTCTATTTCAAAAGCCTGAAGGCACCCTCTGTTTTTCTCATTTCTGCCACAAACTCCGGTTGGCATACATCCCATCAGCTGTTCCTCGTAATCGAGTGGGGCCTGTTCTGACCAGCCAGACCTCTAGTGGCACATATTGTCCGTTTTGCATGTTCAAATGCTTGCTCCTGCTTAGGTCCTGTGCAAACTGAAATTTCTAGTTGTTTCTAGTCAAAACTGTTCTAGATGAGAAATGGTGGTTCTGGAAACCAATTAGAATGATGGACTTTTGGTTTGCTTTATATCCTATAAAATGGGAAATTACCATTTCTTCAGTCCGGATTTAGGTAATATTTACTGTCTGCCTTGATTCTGAAATACTTTCTCCAAATGGAACAGTAGTTTCCGGACCTTGAATTTTCACAGGGCTAATTTCCCATCCAAATTACTTCAACCCAGCAGTTACTAACACTAAAGTTTCTGGCATTGCTTCTTCTTCCATCCTCTGAAGCATGATGCTATTGATGTAATTCATTATCGGAGTGGAGACAGGAGCCTTTACACTCTGTAAATGCTCTGCTGTGAGGCGATAGCATATGGTGTTTCTTTAATGAATAAAGAAACTGCCTTGGCCTAGTTGATAGGGCGGAACTTAGGTAGGYRGAGAAAACAGAACTGAATGCTGGGAGGAAGAAGGGCAGAGTAAGAGAAGCCATGGATCCTCCCCCTGAGATGGACGCTGGTTAGAATCTCCAGTAAGCCACTGCTGTGTGGCGATACACAGATTAATGGAGATGGGTTAAACTAATATGTAAGAGTTAGCNGAATAAAGAAACTGCCTTGGCCTAGTTGATAGGGCGGAACTTAGGTAGGCAGAGAAAACAGAACTGAATGCTGGGAGGAAGAAGGGCAGAGTAAGAGAAGCCATGGATCCTCCCCCTGAGATGGACGCTGGTTAGAATCTCCAGTAAGCCACTGCTGTGTGGCGATACACAGATTAATGGAGATGGGTTAAACTAATATGTAAGAGTTAGCCAATAAGAAGCTAGAGCTAATGGGCCAAGCAGTGATTTAAATAATCTGGTTTCTGTGTGGTTATTTCAGGAGTTTGGGTGGCCGGGAAACGAACAAGCAGCCTCCCTACAACACTCTGCCCCCCAAGTGCTGGGATTAAAGGTGGTGCCACCACGGCCCAGCACATTTTAATCCTTTTAACATGTCAATTCTCATGATCTAATCTGGAACGGGAACTATCATTACTTCATGCCCCCATCTAGGAAGCTGGCCATTTTTTAAATGGAATTGTAGTTTGTTTAGCATGAATTTCCTCCCTTAATCTAGTAATTGTAACTGATTTCCCTTTGAACAATTTTGGATTGCCATAAATTAAATGGTCTCATCTCCAGTACTCACCAGACTCATTTTTCCAATAGATTATTACTTTAATGTGGGGCCCAAAGTCTTTACAGATAAAACCTAACTTCTGGATCAGGGCTTTCCACTTTTGAGAGCAAGTCAGCAAACAAAGCAGAAAGAGCCATTGTAGCAATGGGGACTATAGGGAAGCATCAGCCAGGGGCTTCCAGAGGATAAGGATGCTTTCTGTAATGCAATCTTTTACCTTTAAACATCTGTCACAGTTCTTAGCTAGTCACTCCATTTGTTTTATCATATGGCACTTCTGACTGAAGGGCAGTGAACAACATTTGTCTCTGGGAGAGGTAAGCTCTCTTCCCATGGTGCACATGGGGAGGGCACCTTCCCACAGTTCAGTCCCAACTCCTCTCTTTGTGTTATCTTTTAAATCACTCAAGGCAATAAACTATCTGTATCATTTACTAGCAGAGTTCTGATAATTTGCTTATAAGCAGAAGATGTGGTTTTAATTATCTTATCAGGGCCAGTGAGATGGGTCAGGAGGCAAGGGCACTTGCTGCCAAGCCAGATGATCTGAATTTGATCCCCAAGATCCACGTGGAAGAAAAGAACGAACTCCCAAGAGCTGCCCTCTCACTTCCACACATACTTTGTGTCATGAGCGCACCCAGCACACAATTAATTATTATTATTTTGGTTGTCCTATTCCTGATTTGTATTCCTAAAGTAGCATTGTTAGATCACCAGCCACTGCAGCATTGGATGGCTTCAGGATTCTTTCATGGTTTGTATACAATCCTTTAAGGAGGATGATGGGTGATTAGCTGTGGGTCACAAATCATCAGTCATGTGTTTGTCCCTGAGTGTCCCTCATAGCCAGTTCCAACATGTTGGTACTGTCAATTGACCTGCCTGTGTATCCATAGTGTAAGCCCTTATGCTCCATTCTTGGAATGTATTGCACACTGCAGGTTCTGTGGTGACAATTGCAAATTTAAGTCTTTTGCATCCAGTTCAACACCAGTGGCACCTAGGTCATACAATTGCACCAGCTATGTAATCAGGGGTTCCCAAGTCTCTGGGTAGTCCTTGGTATGTAATTTATTTATTGCCATGTAAAATATTACATCCGTTCAGGTTCCCAGATCTGATGTGGGACAATGGTCTGTATTCTGTCAATTATATTTTAAATAAACGCTGATTGGCCAGTAGCCAGGCAGGACAACCAGACAGGAAGTAGAGGCAGGTCAATGAGAACAAGAGAATTCTGGGAAGAGGAAAGCTCTCTCTGCAGTTCTGTCCCAGCCGCAGAAGAAGCACGATGTGACTGCCCTGCCAAATAAGGTACCGAGTCACGTGGCTAACATAGACAAGAATAATGGGCTAANGACAGGAAGTAGAGGCAGGTCAATGAGAACAAGAGAATTCTGGGAAGAGGAAAGCTCTCTCTGCAGTTCTGTCCCAGCCGCAGAAGAAGCACGATGTGACTGCCCTGCCAAATAAGGTACCGAGTCACGTGGCTAACATAGACAAGAATAATGGGCTAATATAAGTTATAAGAGATAATAAGAAGTCTGAGTTACTAGGCCAATCAGTTTATAACTAATGTAGACTTTTATGTGATTCTTTGGGACTTAACGACTGTGGGAACCGGGCAGGACAGAAACCCCAACAACACAGATCCTCCCGTTGTAAGCATCTGTGCAGCAGAGTCTAGCTTTCAGTAAGATGGGATTCTCTCTCTCCTCCTCATCAGTCTAATCCTCAAACCATACATACATCACTGTCCCAGGTATAGGTGTTAGGATCTCAATTTGTCCAAGCATTTACCAGATGGTCTTTCCGGACATTGGCCCTCCATTTCCTCTCCTGCACTTGTTCACTAAGGATATATGTCTGCCATTGCAACATCAACAGCTCTGCAAATCTGCCACCTCCTTTTCCCATTGAACATTTTTCTGTCTTCCCCACCTCCAACTTCAATAGCTTTCCAGTAGACCATTAGCAAACACCAGTCTCACCTGGCCCTAAGAGTCGTATTTCTCGCAGAAACCATTTTCAAGGCCTAAGCCACATGGTGTAGCTTCAAATCTTTCAACTTGCTGGTCCACTCTTTACAAAGACCAGCCTGATTCGTTCACTACAAAGCCAGCTCACTAAAGACAAGTTCTTCAGAGCCAGGTATTTGCTCAGCAACCTTAGAATATTTCCTCCTTCAGAACAGAAATGCACCTTATGGAAGGATCCATGCTAGCCGTGCATATGATTTTAAAAGAATAAAACAAGCAGCAGAAACACAATAGAACATGTGGCTAGACACTTACACCACCCAGAAGAAACTGTCTGGGGGAGCCCTAGACACTGAAACAGCAAGCTGGGGTGTCTGACCAACGAGAATCCCAGACAGAACATGTTTTCCTGGGTGATACTTCCCATTGGCAGTTCACACCCCAGGCATCTTTTTATCATGGAATTAAACAGTAGCTGAGTCTTTGGCTTTGGAAAGCTGTCTGGGAATGCTTGCCTCCCAGAGTGTTCAAGGACACGGCACTTTTACTCCTTCTGACAGTCTTCATAGGTCTTCTGCTGTTTGTTCTTTCTCCTCACAGGGCCAGAGGGAGCTAGCCCATTCCCAGGCAAGAGGTCTTGGGGAACACTTGAAGATAGCATGCTTGGGTCTGAAGTGGGGAGGGGCATCCCTACCCTAAGAGTCGGGTTCTTAGTGATCTCAAATTGCAGGACAATTTACTAATGTGACATGTATCACACACACACACACACACACACACACACACACACCATATACACATACACCCAAAAGATAAAGGGGCTGGGGAGATGATTCAATGGATAAAAACCATGTCAAGAAAGTATGAAGACTGGAGTTTGCACCCTCCGTATCCACATGAAAGCCATGGGCAGACATGGTAGAAACCTGTAATTCCTGCACTGGAGGCAGAGACAAGGTGAACTGGCTAGCTAGGTTAGCTAGAATCCTCAGATTCAGGTTCAGTGAGACACTCAGCCTCAATAAATAAAATGGAGTATGACCATGGAAGACTCATAACATCAACTTCTAGCCTACACACACACACACACACACACACACACACACACACATTCCTAGACACAGGTAAATGCATACACAGGTGCATGTGGAACAAGAAATAAAGATTAAAACAGAGAAAAGAAAAAACTGTAACTTCATGACTAACAGAACCATCTGTAACTCTGAAAGGAATAAGGAATATCCTGGCAGGGCCAGCCATGTGGTTTGGTCCATATGGTAACACATTATTTCAATTCATAGTTTGGGTATCTGTAAGACAAGAGATTCCTAAAGTTTTAGTTCTACAAAGTGCTTTAGGCAATGGTCTAATAGGTCCTAACAACAGAAAAACAAAGCTTGGCCTATTGGTTAGCCTGGGAACCCAGGCCTTAAGACACCTGAAACCTGGACAGGTGTGTTGTTTCTGGGACCTTTATTGGTGACAACCTAACTAATTCCATTTGCACAATCTACAAACTCTTATACTAGTCTCTAACTTGTCCCCAAGGAGATTTCCAGGTAGAAAAGAGTGTGGGTTAGGTGTGACCTCCTCCAACAAAAGAGTCATGTCAAGGAATTGAGAGATGTTTCTTGGAGGCCAGATTTGGCTCCATTTATTTTTTGCTTTTTAGATTTATTTCATTATGTATTTTAAAAATGTGTTTATTATTATTTGTTATACTATTATAATATACTGTATGTATCTGTTGCTGGAAGTGCAGGTGCCCATAAAGACCAGAGGCATTGGATACCCTAGAGCTGGAGTCACAGGCCATAGCTAGCTGTATGATATGCCATGCTTGGAACTAAACTTGGGTCCTCTGCAAGATCAGTACATGCTTTTAACCACTGAGATCTCTCTCCAGTCTCTAGGGTTTTTTTATTTTTTTAAAAAATGCATGCATTATATATATTCTCTTATGTGCACTGGTATTTTGCCTGAATATATGTCCATGTTAGCATGTCAGATCCCCTGGAACAGGAGTTACAGAAAGATGAGATCTGCTGTGTAGGAACTAGGAATTGAACCTGGGCCCTCTGGAAGTGAAGCCACTGCTCTTAAAGGCTGAACCATCTTTCCAGACTCAGTCTCTATTTCTTTTCTTTCTTCTTCCTTCCTTCCTTTCTTTTTTTTTTTTCTTAATTTTGAGACAGTGTTTCACTATGTAACTCTGGCTTGTCTGGAACTTGATATGTAGACCAGCCTGGCATCAAACTCACAGAGATGTGTCTGCTTCTAACTCCCAAGTACTAGGATTTAAGTATGTTACCGTACCTTGCTTGGTTTTGTTGTTGTTACTTGTTTGTAGGTGTGTGTGTGTGTGTGTGTGTGTGTGTCTATATGTGTGTCTATATGTGTTTAGGAGTCCATGAAGGTCAGAAAAGGGTATTAGATTTCCTGGAGCTGTGATGTGGAGGTGATGTATGCCATGAATATGTTTTATTGCCATTGGTTAATTAAAAAAAACTGCTTTTGGCCAATGGCTTAACAGAGTAAAGCCAGACTGAAAAAGATATAGAGAGAGAGTAGGCAGAGTCAGAGAGAAGCCATGCTGCTGGGGACAGACGCCTCTGCTGGAGCTTTCCGAAACTTTGCCAGTAGGCCACGATCTTATAGTGATGCACAGATTAATGGAGATGGGTTGATTTAGAATATAAGAGCAAGCTAGAAATATGCTTAAGTGATTGGCCAAGCGGTGATTTAAATAATATCATTTCTGTGTGATTATTTCGGGAGTCTAGGGGGTCAGGAAACAAATGAACAGCCTCCTGCCAACAGAGCTAGAATTACTGGCGGCTGTGAGCTGCCTGATGCAGGCACTAGACACAGAACTCAAGTCCTCTGCAAGAGGAGGATGGACTTTTAACTGCTGAGCCATCTCTCCTGCTCTGTTGTTTAGCTCTTTTTAAAGCCACTAATAGAAATGATTTTAACTTGTAGCTAAATTTTAAGGTGTTTCCCTAGTGTCAAAAATAAATCATTATTGTCTATTTTCAGTAGAAGGTGTGTTTAGAGCTCATGAGAAAACCACAGAGAATCAGGAGGCTCATTCCCCAGGCTGGCAGCTGGAATCCCCCTATCTCAGTCCATCCTAAGGTTGAAAAATTACAATCTGCTACCTGACAGAGCCCGTGTATCAGAAAGGGACTCTTGAGCCCTGGGATATTCATTAGATAAGTCTTTTCATCCTGAACCAATAGAGTGGGTATTTGTGGGAGTGAACTATACTAGACACCAGGAAGATTGTACTTCACCAAAGAACTCAGCCAATGAGGAATTCAGGGGACAAGGAGGGAAATGAGATTAGTAATATAATTTAAAAAAAACTACAGTTTTATATAAAACTGGTACGGTGGTCACTTTTGCCTTTTCTCTTGCCAGCCACCCAACTTTATAAGGTTGTAAAATAAAGTTGCCCCTTTGGTATTCTGAGTCTCCAGGACTCTTCTCACACCTCCATGTCCTCTGTGAGTGTGTTAAGAGAGATTCTTTGGCGAAGGATCTTGTTGGTGCAATTGCGTCTGTAGAGATATGGGTGCTAGCAATATTTTATCTGGGGCCAGGGTGTGGCCCAGGTGCTAGAGTGCTAGTATGGCATGTACAAGGCCCTGGATTCCATCCTGGAACCAAACATACTGAGCATGGTTGAGTTCATCTGTATCCTAGTACTCAGGAGGTAGAGAAAGGCAAAGCAGGATTTCAAGGTCATTCTGGTCTACATGACACTTTGTCTCAAAAAAAAGGGGGGAGAGAGGGTAATGGGACATGGGATGCTCAGGTGTGCCTATAGTTTTATCTCCAGTATTAGGTCTGCTTTTGTTTTGTTTTTGCTTTTGTTTCTGTTTTGTCAACTAGTGTATTTCCCACTTGTAACCATTAGTTAGAATTTATGTTGTAGAAGTATAAAAGTCAATAAGTGACTTTTTGCTACATTTTTGTTGTATAAATCTTTAGTATATGAATTTAGTAAATAAGTATTAGAAGTCCAATGGGCATATCTACAAATACTTTACATCATAATATAAATATTACAAATACACATACTTCATGGGTGTTGTGGTACATATGTGTGAGCTTGTGCATTCATAGGCATATGAAGGCTAGGAGTTGATATGGAGTTTTCCTCTAATGCTCCCCCTGTGGTGTGGTAGTTTTGTTTTGTTGTTTCCAGACAGGATCTCTTACTGAACCTGAAGCTCACCAACTGGCTAACCTAGCTGGCCAGTGAGTCTCGGGGATCCAGTTGTCTCTGCCACGTGCCTAGCTTTTACACGGGTGTTGGAGATTTGAACTCTGGTCCTCACGCTTGCACAGAAAGTGCTTACCCATATAGGAGTCTCTCTAGATCCCTGAATACAAAAGTTATTTAATTATGTGACCATCTGTGGGTCTGTTCTAAAATCATCAAGCTACAGATAGCACAGTTTGCTAGATTTGACACTTAATGCTTAAAGATTAATGGAAGTAGGTTGGACAGATGTCAGTAGTTAAGAGTGTTTGCTGCTCTTGCTGAGGACTTGGGTTCGATTCCCAGCACCCACATGGCAACTGACAACCATCTGTAACTCCAGTTTCAGAGGTTCTGATGCCCTCTTCTGACCTCCTATGCACCAGGCACCCACATAGTACACAGACATACATGCAGGCAAAACACACATTCATAAAAAAAATAAATCTTAAATTTTTAAAAATGTTGTTTGGGGGCTGGAGAGATGGCTCAGTGAGTTAAGAGCACTGGCAGTTCTTCCAGAGGACCTGGGTTCAGTTCCCAGCACCCACATGGTAGCTCACAACTGTCTGTAATTCCAGTTCCAGGAGATATGATACCTTCATACCAATGCTCATAAAATAAAGTTAAATAAACTATTAAAAAACAAAAAAAAATGTTGTTTGGTTTTCATTTTGTTTTGACTTTTGGTGACCTGAAGCCACAGTTCTTAGGTTCTGTCTCTGGTTCATATGCGAGATAGATGTGTGTGTTCCAGTTGGCAATGTGTAACAGGTCTGACTATGGACCATTAGAATAGATGCAGAGATTACAGCCTGAAGCCTCGAGGCAGTAGCTTCAAATAATTAGTCCCTTTCTTCATACACACACACACACACACACACACA
>LOJH01042528.1:0-14178 GCA_001685095.1 Ellobius talpinus | reverse complement strand
GCCTAATCACTACAGGCATGGGGTTGTGAACAGGCCTCTCAGAAGGCCACTCCAGGGAAGGGCCGGCATGGGGAACAGGTTAGGACTCTGAGTCCCGTCACTTTCAGTCTGGACCTCAAACCCCCAGTCTCACCTCCATCCCCAAGACCCACTTGGCTCTGACACATGAGAAGCCTGCTGCCTTCAGTGCACAACTGAGCCACGGTCACAGTGGGCAATGTATGCTGGGAACGGCACAGATGTGTTCCCATCTAGCTCTCAGGGGACCTTTTGGGTAAGGAAGGAGATGAAGATGGTCATGGTCATGATTGTAGGTTTTGGGTACAAGTCTAATATCACCCAGTAATGGGTGGCAGAGCCTGAATGTAAATAAGAAATTCAAATTTCTGATTGTACCTAGGTCCTGGCACAAAGCTTCTAGGGTATTTGGAATCCTTTCAGCAGGGAGAGTATCTTTTGCATAACAACGAAGTTGTTTGATCACTGGGGACCTTCAGGTAACTTAAGGGTGGGACTAGCTACCAGAAAGACCGTGAGGAGAGAGCTGGTGGCTTTACCCCACTCTGACCTCCAGGGAGGGGTGGCTGAGTGGAGGCTTAGCTCAGCCACCAGTTGACAATAGTTCAATTCATCACGCTTGTACCATGGTACCACCACCAAAACTCACAAGTGTCAGGGTTTGGAAAACTTTTAAGCTTGGGGATTGCAGCAGGGTGTCAGTAGTGTGTGCCTGCAGAGGGGTGGAGACGTCACACGTGCCTCCCTCAGGCCTTTCATGGGACATCCCTTCTGCTGTGGCTCCCAGGTCAGATTCTTCACAACGAATTCCCCTAGTCAAGATGCTCTCCATCCTGGTGCCAAGCCAAGGACTGAAGCTTGCAAAAATGTGGGCTAAAACAAGAAAAGGGCTTTGCCTGGCTCTGTAAGCCTTTCTACAAATGACTAAACCTGAGCATAGGGTCCTGGGACTTTTGCTTTAGCAGTCTGGTCAGCGAGAGTGGTAAACTAGGACGTGTGACTGCATGCACTAACTTAGGGAGGGCAGAGGCCAAATTGGATCAAAACATAAGACAGCTGGTTTTCAGAGAAACGGAGATGTGGTTGTTTGAGGGCAAATGTCCACATTTGGTGGCAGCATTGTGAGTCAAGCAGCTCACAGAGAATGCTCCTGAGGAGATTGAAACAGAGGCTGAGTGACGGTGTGTAACCCTCCTGAGCACCTCTAGTAGGTGGCAGAGTTAGAGCTTGAACCCAGGCCTGTGTGAGTACAGGGCCCATACTCTTCCCCATCACTAAACCGTATCATCTGGAGGTGTAAAGAAGATTTGCTTAGTAGCAAGACATGCATGGGAGTCAGGCAACCTAACTGTAGTCTCCATTCTACCATGAAAACCTGTGAGGCCTTAGACAGGTCACTCGACCTTCCTGTGATGCAGTCTTCTCACTTATGCAATAGGGAGGTTCATCCACTTTGTTTCTGGCTCCTCCTTTATTACATGCTATAACTAGGGGTCAAAGCTCATGCTCGGGTCAGTGAGGTGGCTCAGTAGGTGTCCTGGTTGGTTTTTGTCAACTTTGGACACAAGTTAGAGTTGCATCAAGAGTAACTCAGTTGAGTAACTCAAGGACGAGTAACCTTGATTGAGAAAATGTCTCCATCAGATTGCCTGAAGGCAGGTCTGTGGGGCATTTTCTTGATTGCTAATTGATAGAGGAAGGCCCAGCCCACTGTGGATGGTGTTATGCCTGGGTAGAAGGTTCTGAGTTGTATAAGAAAGCAGGCTGAGGACGTGGGGGGAGCAGGCCTTTAATCCCAGCACTCAGGAGGCAGAGACAGGTGCCTGTGACAAACTCTGTGAGTTTGAGGCCAGCCTGGTCTACAGAGTGAGTTCCAGAACAGCCAAAGATACAGAGAAACCCTGTCTCTAAAAACCAATATATATATATATATATATATATATATATATATATGGGCAGGCTGGGCAATCTATAGTAAGCAACACTCCTCCATGACTTCTGCTTTCATGTCTGCCTCCAGGTTCCTGCCTTGGCCCCTTTCGATGGACTGCATCCTATGTATAAGTCAAATAAACCCTTTCTTGCCCAAGTAGGTCTTGGCTTGACGTTTGTCACAACAGAAGGCAAACTAGAACCGCAGGTAAAGGTGCTTGCTGAGGAGGCTCAGGGCTTCAGTTTGTATCCTGGACCCCACACAGCTCCCACGAGTCATCCTCTGACCTCCACAAGCACGCCATAGTATATACACACACTAAGTAAATAAAGAATGTAATTAGAAATTTTAATAAGCTCTCAAGTGCGAAATTGATTTTTACCGAGGGAGGAGGGGCGCATGGAAACTTCTAGTTCCCATTGCTCTGTCGAGCTCTGAATTGGTCCCCAGAAGCATTATGGGGCTGCCTATCAGAAGCTGAGCCCGAAACGGTTTTAACACACAGAGGCCAGGGTTCTAAAGGTCACAGCTGACAGCAACTCAGGGCAAGTAGAAAACATTGCCATTTGCCTGGTTGAGGGCTGGACGGTGAGACAATAGCAGTTGGTGAGGAATCTCAAAATACAGAACGCAGTTAGGAGTCTCTGTTTACCAGGCTGTTTTTAGCCATCCAGAAGGCAAGCTGGGGGCGTCTGTAACTCCAGGCAGTTTCCAGGTACTGGGTCCAATCAGCACAGAGCACTGAGCATCTCCAATTATTTTTGCCTTGAGAACAAGCCCTGGTGACACCACTCTATCTGCTGCTATCACAGTGGACATATGTCACCAGACATTTGCCCAGATCTATAGATTGTGAGCATTAACAGTGTACCCTAAACTGCAATAATGATGTGTTAATGTGGGTTTGTCTCTGGTACCAAACACACTGCTGTGGCGAGGGATGCCGGTAATGGGGAGACTGCGTGGGTAGGGGTGAAGAGGAATGATAGGAAACCTATTAATCTCCCTCTTGATTTTCCTGTGAGCCCCAAACAGTCCTCTCTGTGTATGTGTGTGTGGTATGGAGTTGTATATGTGTATGTGTTCCTCTGTGTGTGCATGTATGCATTGTGTGCATGTGGGGGGAGGGGGTTAAATGTCAATATCTAGTATCTTCCTCAATAATCCTTCACCTTATTTTTTGAGGCAAGGGCTCTCTGAATAACCTAGAACTCACCAATCCAGCTAGACTGGCTGTCTAGCAAGCTCCAGGGATCCTTCTGTCCCTGCCCTGTAATACTGGCATCACCGATACCTGCCTTGAACTTGGGTTTTTTAATGAGCACTGAATGTGGCTCCTGATGCTTGCACAAGAAGCACATTATTAGCTGAGATACCCCCCAAGCCACCCCCCAAAATTACGGATAATTCTAGGCAGGCATGACGATGCATGCCTGCAATCCTACTCAGAAGGCTGAAGTGGGGAGACTGCGAGAAGGCATGCTTGAGGAAGAATGGCTAAGAGTAAAGCCCTCTGCATCTGGGTTCAAATTCTTTGGACACTGAGCATTGTCAGCTATTGTAGAAGGCACAAGAAGTACCCAACCTGATGGCATTGCAAGAGGGAAGACCTGCCCAGGGGAAGGGTCTTTGTATGAAGCTGGGATAGCATCAGACCTTGCCTGCTCTCTTCTTCTCTTCCCTGCTTCATCTGAAGGCCTGTGTCCAGATGCCACCTCCCACCATGGGTGTCAGAGGTTTCTTGCCTGCTAGGACCATGGGACAAAATTGCCAGGGAATTAAGCTCCTAGGTCCCAGTAGCCTTCACTCAAAAATTGTGGTGTTCCCTGATATAGGACCAGCCTTGTGTTAGAACCTTCTTCATGGGGAATTCATACGGAGAAAGGGGTAGACGTTCATCTTGGAAGACAAACACATACACAACAGGACAGTCTTGCCCCCATGCTGGAAACCTGTGCACCACTGGGATATGATGTAGTTCAGAAGAGGGTACACTCAGCATGCACAATGCTCTAGCTTTAATCCCCAGCACATAACTCACCATAAACCAACCAGCCTGCCTCCCAAAGGCAGCCCTGGGTCACTGAATTCTTGATCAAGACTGCACAGCTTTGAGATACCCCAGCTTGTCAATTTACAACTGCTCTGTGTCTCCTTGGGCTGAGCCATCCTCACCTGTGCAGTGTGAGGTATGTCTCTTCCTGCCTGGGCCTTCCCCTTCCCTGGCTGTCCAGCTCCCTCTGTCCCAGGGGGTGCACTCGAGAGTACTTAACAGCCTCTTGGAGTCCCAGCCCAGCCTGTGGCCTCAGAATGGGGTCCCTAGAAGCTAATCACATCCCCCTACAGGTTGGACATGAGGCAGGAAGTTGGTCACCACAGCTGGCCTGAGAAACATCCACACATCATTGGTTCCATTGTCCCTATTTTTGTTTCTGTTTTTTTCTTCCAAATCACTTTCTGAAAGTCAAAATGATTGGTATCTTTATACCCTGGATAATCACTATCCTGATGAAGCTGTTCAGCATTGGTGGCAAAGCATCTCTAGGGTGGTGGGGCCACGATTCTGTATATATGGTAAGATTTTACAGAACTGGGGCTGAAGGGACGCCTCAGGAGTCCTTGCTTCATAAGCATGAGGGTCTGAGCTTGGACCCCAGAACCCACTAAAAACACAGGCATAGATATGCATACTTGTAACCCCTGTGTTGTGGGGACAGAGACAGGAGGATCACTGGGTCTTGCTGGCCACCAGTCTATTCCAGGTTCCATGAAAGTACCTGACTCAAAAAAAAAAACAAGGCAGAGAGTGATAGAGAAGGACACATGACATCTTTCCTGGTCTCCACACACAAATGCACATTCATGCACCTTACACACTCCAGACACATACATCCCATACATAAATCAAAGACTGAAAAGATTTCATAGAACTTCACATGTACACATGTACTCTCTCTCTCACACACAATACACGTGCATGCCCATGCACACAATACACACTCACACGCATGCATATGCATACACACTTACACATGCATGCCCATACACACACATATATATGCATGTGTGTGTACACATGCACATGTGCACGCGCGCACACTCTCTCTCACACACAGACGTCTACATGCACGCCTATGTATACACATACATACTTACCCATAAATGTATATGCACACACATACACTCACACATGCATGCCCATGCACACACTCATACATGTACACACATATTCTCTCTCTCACACACACACTCATAATGCAGTCCCTTGAATACACACACATACTCACACATGTATATGCATGCCCCCACATAAACACATTCACACGTACATGTATATGCACACTCACACATGCATAAGTTATGCACATGTATGTCCATGACCTTGCATGCCCATGCTGCCCCCACATTCACACGTGCATGCCCATGCATGAATGCATGCACACACATATACACTCACATATGCACACACACAGTGAGGACACATATAAAAAAAACATTGGAATCTGAACTTGGTCTACTCTAGTTTACGGTGTTTGGTGGTTTATCCTACATTCTCTGGGCTATAAGACACTGTTCTGGGGACAATGGAGAAGAGAACAATTGGAACTCTATGCTGTATTTGAAACTTCATATGAGTATAATCATTTCAAAATAAAAACAACTTAAATACAAAATAAGTTTTTTGTCTTTGGCTTTTTGGCACAAGATCTCAAACAGTCCAGGCTATCCTCAAATTCATTACAGCCAAGGGTAACCTTGAACTTCTGATCCTCATGGCACACCCCAAGTGCTGGGATTACGGGAATGTATCACCATACCCAGCTTCAAAAGAAAAAAATTAAATAGTAAAATAAGTTAAAATAACTATCTTAAGAAGAATTCCCAGGAGGTGACGCAGCAAAACTCAAGCCTTACCTGAGAGCTGGGGATCAAAGCCTTCCACCAGTGGCCGCCCTTCACCAAGTCCACCTCGCACAAGGGCACTGCCACTTTGCCAATCACACAGTGGCGGGAGAATTTGTCAAAGTCCACCACAGTGAGCAGCAGGGTCCTCCTCTGGGCTTCTAGGAAAGGGATCTCGAAGGTGTAGCGTTCCTCAAATACAGGCTTCTGTGTCTTGCGCTTGACGCCTGTCTGCTTGGAGTTCTTCTGGTCAGGCAGGAGACAGATCTTGACGTAGGGGTTGGAATGGGCCATGTCCTGGCGAGAGCCATCGTGGGAGATGGGGGGCGGCAGGTCCCGGGCCTCGATCACCCTCACCGTGAGGTGGTTGTGCAGCAGGTCGTACTGTGTGCTGAAGTGCAGCATGCCCAGCTGGTACTTGGACATGATCTCGTCATCAGTCAGAGAGTCCACATCATCAAGGTTTGAATCGAGGGAGTAAAGTCGGGGCTCAAACTTCCTGAAGTAGTCATCAGGGGTGTAGGCCCGGCGCAGCACTGATGGCTGGATGGGCTCCTTCTTGGCACTGAGAACCCCGAACTCAATAGGTTTGATGTCAATGAGTGGGGAGCTGGGGCGCCGGGAATCCAGACCTAAACAGCCACCAAGAACAATGATCACCACCACTGGCCACCCAGTGACATCAGCAGAGGTCACCAGATGCCCTTGCAGGCTTCTCTGCTTCAGTGGGCTCTTCTGTGCACACTGGAAATGCAGGTGTTCCATGAGCTTTGGAATCTGTTTCAGGACCCCTGACATAACCAAGCCCTCAAACGCTCAGAGCCCTAAGTTGAAACAACATAGCGGCTGGCAAGATGGTTCGCTAGGTAAAGGCATTTGCTGTGAAGCCTGGGAAATTGAGTTCAATCCCACATGGTAGAAAGAAAGAACCATCTTCCAAAAGTTGTCCTCTGACCTCTGCATATGCACCATGGTATACACGTTCACACACACACATACATGCGCATGCGCGCGCACACACACAAATGTAAAAGAACAATATATAACCTATACACGGTCATAAATATATGTTCATGCATGTCCAACCTGAAGCCCACAGGCAACATGTATCCCAGGTTAGCTATGAGTGCAGCTCGATACACTTGTAGATGATATTTTATCTCAGTGCCAAAAGGCTGGATACCCCTGCACCGTCTCCAAATAGGTTAAATTGCTGAGTACAATCCAAATGCCACGAAATGAAACTTCCTACAGTCTTACTTTTCCTGCTGTGTGGTGGATTCAGTCCAGGGCTTCATCATCAGTGGCTCTACCACTGAGCTGTAGGCCTGGGCCTCTCTTTTTACTTTGAGATAGGGTATCACCAAGTTCCAAAGACTAGTATTGAACTCATAGTCCCCCTGCCTCAGCCTCTTAGGGAGCTAGCATTATAGGCCTGCACCACCAAGCTTGGCTATTCTGCCATATTGTTTAGGAAATAAAAGGCATGAGAAGAAAGTCTGTGTTAAGTATAGACACACAACACACACAAACACACACACACACTCACTCACTCACTATCTTTTTTCTTGGCTCTTTGAGACAGGGTCTTGCTAAGCAGTCCCCAATGGCCTGGAATTTGTAGCTTGAACTGGCCTTGAATTTGCGATCCTTCTACCTTCAGCTCCAAGTGCTGGGACTGGGTGAACCTGAGGGTGCAGAATGTGTGCACATGGAGAGATAACTGTGATCTTATTTATTGTGAGAGGTGGTTGCCCAGTGTTGGCCTGGAGCATCCCACCACAATCATCAGAGCAGCTCGGTGCCAGGTGGCACTCTAAATGCATGCCATGCCCTGAGTCATCCGCTTTTCACGGTCCTGGGGATATTAGAGGAGACCTTAGACTGTGAGCTCTCTCCAGAGCCCTGCACTTGCGAGAGCGAGAAGCAGGAGGGAAACAGGCTCTCCCCAGCTGAGGTGCAGCACTGCCCCACTTTGGGAGGGTGACCCCAGGGGCCAGCGTGTCTGGGTGAAAGCCCGGCTAGCCTACGAACAGAGGGAGATCATGAGGTCTGAGGGTGCAAGAGCCCCTTGGTCTTCCCATCTCGAGCCCTTGCATTTGTCTGTCACCCTGCTTCCATGACCCTAAGTGTGAGCACTGATGTTGTTTTGAGACAGGGTCTTAACTCTATAGCTCAGGCTGGCTTGGAACTCACTCTGCTCCAGGCTGTCCTGGATCCCCTTGTCTCCGACTCCCGAGTGCTGGGATTTCTGGCACGAGCCACCAAGCTCAGCTAGCTCTTTCCCCTATACTAAGAGAATGCCCCCCTCCCCCGCTCAACCCTAACCATCTCCAGGCACTTACTGGAGATTCTCCGAGTCAGGCTGTATGTGGACTTGGATGTGTCCGAGGACGAGCGTCTCCCATCAGGGGAGTTGGTCCTTGGGGTCAACGGGACATCACTGGCTGTGTGGACAGAGTCGCCATCCTTGTCATTGCTCCGACTGGCTATCCTAGAGGGAGAAAAAGGTTTCAGTGGCTGCTGAGGCAACCCCCAGCAGAGTCCCATGTGGGCCTTCGTCTGCTTGTCCACAGTTCAACCGCTACAGGCACCTTTCCCAGAGCACGAGCAAGCATTCAGTGGCTGATCCCAGGGACTCCTGTCTCAGAGCATACATGGTGATGATGCAGCCTCTGACCCACACTACATCCCTGAGAATGATGGAAATATAGTCTTGCTTTTCACATAAACTGTGAAATAATTCAAAGGTATTATCCCTGATTTAGAAAATATCTTCAAGTTGGAGGGCAAGCAAACCTACACTGTTGCCACATTGGGGCGCCACTGTGGCAGAAGGAAGCTGGAGACCTGTCACTCTTGGGTCTGGAAGGAACCCTGTGGTTGTTTAGATTCATCTGAACTTGTGAAAGTGGCTCTTGGGGGGCTATGTGCCCTTCTGTTTCAATAGTCTCCACGCTTCTGATTTAACACCCTTGAAATAAGCTCTCGCAGCCATGCAGTGGTGGCGCACGCCTTTAATCCCAGCACCTGCGAGGCAGAGACAGGCTGACCTCTGTGAGTTTGAGGCCATCCTGGTCTACAAGAGCTAGTTCCAGGACAGACTCCAAAGCTACAGAGAAATGCTGTCTCAAAAAAGCAAAAATAACAACAACAACAAAAAGTATATATAAAAAAATATGCCATTGCAATGCTACTGAATGAAGGATGGAGTGACAGGTAAATGACCACAGTGGTCTTGTGAATCAATGACTTGATAACAGAAGTTGGAGGTGGGGAAGCAGTTATGGATAGCAGCAGCTACGACTCAACAGGATGCTAATGAAGATGGGAAATGCTAAGAAACTGGGGGAGGCATGGGCAAGACTCGGGGACAGATGGCGAAGGAGATGATAGATGATAGGTAGGCAGGTAGATGGACGGAGAGGCAGCAGATACTTTCAGTTAGAACCCTAGCTAGGTGACCCTGGGTGATTCCCTTCCCCTCTCTGTTCCTCCATTTCCCTATCTGTAAAATGGGAATAACCACAAGACCACCCCCTCTCGCTGCTAAATCCTGAGAACGAGTCAACAAGCACCAGTTGCTACAGTAGTGACAGAGTTGAGTACTTGGTGTGTGACTCTAAGATCCCCCCAAGCTGGGTCTGGTGTGCACCTGTAATTCCAGCACTCAGAAGGCCGAGGCAAATAACCCTGGGTTTGAGGTCAGGCTGCCAAGAAAGACCTCGTCTCAAACAAGTAAACATCACCATTACTCGAGCTGGGCATGGGTGCTGGGGCAGGGACAGACAGAGCAGGGAGTCTGCAAAGAGATGTAGATGCCAGCGATACCACGCTTAGGGGAATATTGAACACAGTGCACCATGAGCCATAATGGTCACATCCCATCAACTTGACATTTAAGCCTACAAGGAAACAAACATGTCTTGAAACAACAACAACAACGAAAAGATGCAAGCTTTGACTTCTAGAGGGTCTTCTGAGGCATCTGATGGGTGAGATGAGGCTGACTTGACCACAGAGGGATGAAGGCAACGGCCAGGGCAAGACAGGCCAGAAAGGGGAAGTGGACACCTGCTGACTGTGTGTGGACAGCAGATGAAATGTGTGGGCAGGCGCATGGGAACAGGATTGGCCGGGGGCAAACACTCCCTTAAAGCAGAGCTGCAGCCTCTGGGTAGAAAGGCCGTGGTTCCTAGACTCCTGCCTGCCTCTGGCCCTGCTTCCCAGCTGCCAAGCTTCACTGTGACAGTCACCTCCTCCCATAAGAACCACATACCTTTAGTGGTCAGCTTAAATGTCACCACCCTCTGGAGCCACTCAAACGCAAGTGTCTGAGTACAGGGCTGCCTCACCTCTGTGTCCTCTCTGATACCCTGGGCCTCCCTGTCCTCTCTGCCTAAGGCTTTTCTTGCCCAGTTGTTTGTTCTTTTACCCATTCAAGTTTTTGCGTCAGTGGCCCTTCCTCCAAGGACCGTGATCCTATCCCTGTGATCTCGCCCATCCTTCCCTCTATAGCTTTCTTTCTCTTTAGTGCCGCATGCTCATCTTCAGGGCTGACCCACTGGCGTGTCTTTTACACCCCAGAATGAACTCGGGTGCACTCTGAGTGTTGTCACGGCACTCCTGAGCTCCCTGACAAAGGGAGCAGGGAGTGGAGAGTGGCACCTACGGTGCCCATGAACACTATCTTAGGCCATTCTCCAAGCAGTCCTTGAGGCCAGCTGCTATGGACCTCTCCCTCCCTTACTAATGGGAAGTGCAAGCTTGCAATGGGAGCTGATTTCCCCGTTGATGAACCGTGGTGTCCCAGGGATCTCAACTATGCTCCAGTCCAGACACACACTCCCTGCCACAGCTGGGCATGCCCTGTGCAACCCATGAGAGCCATACATAAAGCAGGTACTCCATATAGGCTTGATGGACAGACAAACAGCTGGGTTTCCAGTCACTCTCCCATAAGATCCTTTTGGCACTGCTCCAACAGAGCCGTGTAGACTGCAGTCACCGAGATCTCACCTGTCCATATGACATTAATACCCACAATGAGTGCCGTGTCTCCAGAGATCTCACACAGAACACACAATGGCCGCTTTACCCACCACGTCACTGTATGGAGACAGGCCCCAGATGTCATGGTAGGAACGACTCTGCACAGCCCGAGCACTTGACATTTCTACTTCCTGTCTGTTTGATAACATGCAACTGCCCACCTGGTAAATAAATCTGGAGCAAATGCAAGCTGCAGATCAGCTTTCGGAATGATTGAATCCGCTTTCCCCCTTACAGATTTCTGATCTGCCTTACACTGTGTCGGAGGCCAGAAACAAATGAGGGGCTACGGGAGGGTCTGAGGCAGCCCGGTTCATCCTGGGAAGGAGAAAGGTCATGTACGGCTGTTTACAACACAGCTTGTCCAACTCCAGACAGTGCACTGCGCAATACCATAACATAAATGGTACTGCTTGGAGTTCTGAGGTGCGCTGGCCCTGGTAGGAACATTCCAGTCCACTTCTCTGTTTTTGTCTGCACACAGTATGAACCTCTTGCTCCAAAAAGAATCAAGGGCCAGTATTTTCTTTTCTTTTTTCTTTTTTGCACCAAGGGCCAGTATTCAATGTAAAATAAAACTGTCTCCCAACTCAGAGTTACAATGAGGCTGTGTACCTGAAACAGGGACTCTCTGGGTATCTGGGGATGGGGGGAGCCTGCACCTGACTGACACTGGCAGTGCTGCTGAACGAGAATCCAAATCTTTAAGCTGGCACTCGAAGCCCCGAATAAGCCGAACTTGAGGCTCCTCTCCCATGACCCCAAGCCTTCAGTGGTGCTTCCGCTTTAGCCAGGCTCCTTCCGTCCTACTAGTTATAACACTGGAAGCATCAGCCCCAAGGGTCTGTGAGCTAAAGGGTTGCACCCACTGCCTGGCTTCCTACCAACCACAACCCTCACTTCTCCTCTGTCTGTGCTGGTTGTTGCACACTATGGTGGGTGAATAGTTGCCTCATGGTTGTAGGCCCTGGAGGCTAAAATAGCTACCCTCTAGCTCTTCAGACAGAACAGTCCTTGCCCTAGCTCCAGGTGGATGGCAACCTTGCCCAACAGCTATTTTCCCTGCCTGAAAGTGGGCACAAGTGACTGGCACAGGACGAAGGCTGGGCCAACGCAATTTTCTGTCTTTGAACCTTTTTCCTATGAAGTTGATAGAATGTGAGTCAAACATAGCAGCAAGGAGTAAGTGAGCTTAAGAATGAAGCCAACTCAATGGAAAGAAACAGAGAACCCATGTGAGCCCCTGGATCCAGCCATGCCTGAAGCCATCATCCCTGGATTGTCCATGAG
Organism: Ellobius talpinus; assembly: GCA_001685095.1. Taxonomy (NCBI): domain Eukaryota; kingdom Metazoa; phylum Chordata; class Mammalia; order Rodentia; family Cricetidae; genus Ellobius; species Ellobius talpinus. The sequence goes on along the minus strand of LOJH01042528.1, from coordinate 1,982 downwards.
ACCCTAGGCTAGGTGGTCACATATGGTATGCTAGGTTTGAAAGTACGATTCTAGGAGGCAACCTGACTCCCACACCTGCCTTATGTCCTAGATAAAATGGAAAAGTCCCCTACTCATAAAAGCCCATCTAAGCTCATGAAGATGACAGTGTCCCCCATGCAATGTGCACTCAAAGAAATAACTACTGGGCTGGGAAGGTGGTTGGGAGGGTGGTCCTTGTCACATGCTGCTGAGTACCTGAGTTCAGATCCTCATGAAAGCCAGCACCCCTTCTGTAAGATAAGAGGCAGAGAGAGAAATGTCCCCAGAAGGTCACAGGCCAGCTAGCCTGATGTATGTGGTGGAGAACAGCAAGGGGCTTTGTCTTGAGGTGCAAGGCGAAGATTTGGGATTGAGTCGTGGCCTCCACAAAACGTACACATGCGCACACACACCATATAGCCACCAAAGATCAAGGCTGGACTGCCAAGGACATTGAACCCCACTTGTCTGTGATGATGACTGGATAAGAGAGCACTTTCAGGGTTCAGTTTCTTCCTCTAGGCTCGTCAGGTGACCAGCAGACTGGAAACTACGGACACATACACACTCACACATAATCGTGTATATTTGGGTGTATTTTCCCTTCTGTTTTGACTCCAGTTTGAGAATCAAACCTTGAGCCTCACTCATGCAGCAAACGCTGGATTCCATCCCTAGCCCTTGAGTTTCTGAGACAGAGCCCCACTGTGCAGTCTAGGCTGGCCTGGGACTCATGCTCCTCCTGCCTCCATCTTTAGGACTGGGAATACAGGTGTGACCTTGTACATGGCCATTAGCTTTTCTTTGAAGTGACTAAGACATATGGCTTTTAGGATCCAAATGATCTCAGCCACTCCACTACAAGGACCCTATGAAACGGGACTGTTTCTCCCATCTCAGCTCTGTGACCACCTACTGGAAAGTATGTTCTCGAAAGGAGTGAAAGGTTCCTTTTGACACCGAATAATGAAAAAGAATGCTTAAGGACCTCTCGCCCCTGGGCTAAACACATTCTGAAGGCAGTTCATTCACACTTGTTTATTTTTGAGTCAGGGTCTCACTACGTAGCTCAGGCTGGTCTTGAACTCACATCCTCCTGCCTCTACCTCCCCGGCCCTGTGATTAAAAGCATGGACTACTATAGCTAGCCTTACTCTTAATTACAGTCCTATGAAATACATTATTTTACTATTATTATTCTCTAGATATGGAAATCAAAGCCAAACCAGGGTTTTTGCCAGGTGGTAGCAGTGCACACTTTTAATCCCAGCATGCAGGAGGCAGGTGAATCTCTGTGAGACAAGGCCAGCTTTGTCTACAGAATGAGTTCCAAAATAGCCAGAGAAACTCTGTCTCAAAAAAAAACAAAAAAACACACACACACAAAAACAAACAAACAAAAAATTTCACCCACAGGGCTGGGGACATAGCTCAGTTGGTAGAATGCTTGACTAACACACCTAGGCCCAGGTAAGGTGGCCCACACCTGTAATCCCAGCCCTCAGAAGTTCAAGGTAATCTTTAGCAAGTTCAAGGCCAGCCTAGGCTACCACCCTGTCTTAAAAAATAAAAATAAGCACAGCATGGTGGCCTGTGCCTTTAATCCTAGCACCCAGGAGGCAGAGGCAGGCAGATCTTTGTGAGTTAGAGGTTAACCTGGTCTATAAAGAGAATCCCAGGTCTGCTAAAGCTGCACAGTGAGACCCTGCCTCTCTAAGTAAACAGATGTCCCACTTTTGGCCATGAACAAAGTCTCAAGTACTTTTACTTTTCTAAATACAAGTAGAATTTATTTATTCTTCCACTTTTCTAAATACAACCTCAACAAACCTATTTGGTAAATATTATTCTTTTTTACCATTCCCTCCCTTTTTTTTCTTACCAAGACAGGGTTTCTCTGTGTAGCTCTAGCTGTCCTGGAATTCACTTTGTAGACCAGGCTGGCCTTGAACTCACAGAGA
>LOJH01042524.1:4553-17671 GCA_001685095.1 Ellobius talpinus | reverse complement strand
GGGGGGGGGTTAGCACAGGTGCAAGGTCTTTGCTCTTTCCCATCCTATTTTGTCAGCTTGTTTTATCTTTAGAGCAAAGTCACGCTGTCCCTGAGTCAGGACATCTTTATCAGTCTCTACCAGATGGCCAGCCATCCTGATTCTGCTTTGGAATTTCCCGGGGGGGGGAGGGACTATCATTTTTGGGAACATGAAGCTAGTCGGGGGTTTTTGATTTTAAAACACTCTGCTAGGAAATTCCTTCTTGTTCTTTTGAGAATAAGGGATGAGGGTCTTACAGCAGTAAAAAATTATTCATATCAGAGTTTGCTCAAAAGTGAAAGTGATTCCTTTTTACTCTCTACCTAACAAACAATGGTCATTTTAAGAAGAAAAATTATTTGAGTTCTAGATGTCCTGTACTCCAGTGAGGGCCACAAATTCCACCCACACCTGAGTATTCTGGGAAATTTGAGGCAAAGAAAAATATAAACTTTCATATTTCTAATGCAGATCAAGACAGTTTATGCTAACTGCATAGCTGGTTAGATCCAGAACCCTGGGAAGCAGAGTTAATGTTAATATTATGGACTGTCTCATGCTGATGCTTGAGTTTCTGGTGATAGTCATCTTTGTTACATGTTTCTTGTTACGTCACTGTTATGATTTTCCACCTGGCTTTACTCTGTTAAGCCACTGGCCAACAGCAGGTTCTTTATTAACCAATGGCAATAAAACATATTCACAGCATACAGAGGGGATTCCATATCACATGTTGGATTAAAGCGCTGTTGTATTAGGATGATAAATCCTCTTAATCTTGGATGCTTCTTGGTATTTCAAAAATCATAAAAATGAGAGCCACTATTTTGTATTTATTTATAGTGTATGATTGTAGGTCTAGACTCGAAGGTAAAGCAATGCCTCTCTCCAAATTAAAATAAGTGGTTATTGCTTAATATAATATTTTTGTGCAAAGATTTGCTGTTCAATATAGGAAGTTCAACTTTCAAGTTTGGTTGTCTTCTCTGAAACAAATTATGACACACTTTGCCTCTTCATTGTTGTCACATAGGGCATTAGATTAAATGATCGCTATACCACCTATTCTTTGATTCAAAACCCTTTTGATGCAAGGAAAATAGTGTTCCTTTCTTAGGGTTCTTAGTTTCATGAATAAAATAATTTATTGGTAGATTCAAATACAAACTCTCATAAAATGATTTTAGAGTTTAGAAGACACTCCCACCTGAGGGCAGGTAAGATGTATATAGCAGGAGGAAAGTAGCAGAGAAAAGGATTAAGTGCTATTTCTTTGAAGCTGGCATGGAGGCCGATATATGGTGGACAGTCACATGGCAAGAATGGAGGCATTAGAGAAAGAGTAAAGAAGAACAAAATATTGGAAACTCAAAATTTTTATGGAAAGCATGTTCATGATGAAAAAGAACAAAAAAGTTACACTTCTCTAAATAGGAGCAGGCTGACTTAGAAGATTCATATCTGAAATCTGTAAGCTACTGGACTAGATGGGGATTCTGGGAATGGAAAGTATAGTATATCATTAATGGATTAATTATTCTGCCTATCTCTTTACCATGACTTAAGGTGAGCCTGCATTCCAATGGGTGCTCCCTTAGCCAAATGATTGACCTGGCCTAACTGTAATGTTAGGTTCCTACCTAGGCCAGATGTTCTATTCTTTTGACTAGAAAGAGCTTTTCTCAGTGGGCCTTAATTGACAGTGTAACATTTGTTCTGAGTGAATATATCATTTGTTATTGGAACATACTTAAGTCCTTGGAAAGGTGAAGGCTAATTTTGTACAGAAGTTTAAAATCTCAAACTCTTTCAAATTCTCACTAGGGATAATACTTTAAAGTTTCTACTTATGGGATTTCATTTATATTACAGAGAATCGGGAAAAGTTTAGTCTATAGATCTGCTAGCTATCATTTTCATATTATGTTGGACTTAAGAAAATTTAGTGAATGTGATTACACAGAAAATAATTCAGTAATGGTCCAAAGACCATTCTGGTTTCCCTTAAAGAAAATTAATCTGAATATTTTGGAGAAACTAATAAGAAGTACAGGAAATACCTAATGTAACTATTTGTGCTTTGACATTTGTATAGTTTAAGGCCTATAGATTATTTAATCAATGGTCCTTTCTCTAAGTGACCCTTCCCCTTCAAAGCCACTTGAAGGAGTTTGCATACTGGCCACAAAATTCTGGCACTGTCTCTGAGAGATAGAAGCAATATTCTCTCATTAGATTTTAGAAAATACAACATGCTGACAATTAAAATACTAGAAAAAGACCTATTGATAAGTTGATGGTTACATATATTTGTATATTAACAATCTCTAGTCATGAGCTCAAATAAGGATTTAAACTGAGTTTGACTTCATATATTAGAAGGAAAAGAGTGTTCTTCATAGTTTAAAACTGTATGTACAGCTTAACAACAGCATCCCTCTAGTTATAAACACCAAGACAACATTTTACAACCCATTTCTCACAGTTTTCAAAATAGTAGGTAATGAAGAAATGAATAGACCGTATCTCTTAAACAAGTTGTAACACGAACCTTAACAACAACAACAAGAAAATAACAAAGTTATTGGTAAAACTTTAGGGAAGGAATCTTGCTATTAATATTGACAACTACATAAAATGTGATAATACTGTTAATTCTAAGATTCCCTTTAGAAATGAGCCAGGGATATAACTTGGGAATACAGTGCTTGGGCAGCATGCATAAACATTGGGTTCTATACTCAGCACTGAAAAAGAATTAAAAGACAAGAAAAAAACAAGGTATATATGATGATAGTTTGAAAAGAAGTCTATTCAATAAAAAGAATGTAAATTGACAGACTTCCTCAAGGTACAAATTATTAATATTTATGACACTATAATTCCTAGACCTTTGGAGTTGCAGTTTTCACAGAACGCATTCTATGGTTACTTACAATGGAACATTTACAGAAAATGCTACCAAAAAGGAGCTGGTGAGCTTGCTCAGTGGGTAATGGTCGTTTCTATCAGGCCTCATGAACTGAACTGGATCCTGAAAACTATAGAGAGAGCTGATTCCCACAAGTTATCTGCTAATTTACACACACACACACAACAAATAAATAAATGTTACTTTCCCCAAAGTTATAAACAGTACATAATATACACAAACACCAAGAACAGAAACTTTACGCAGTCAGAAATTAGCATCTAGTTAGAGTTTACTGTCTTTAGGTCTCCTGAGAAATGTTTTAATAACAAAATTTTACAAGTTACCTAATACACATGTTACATTATTTTTAAATGAAGATTAAGCAATATCAGAAAGGCTAAGTTATTTACTTCACACCACAGTCAGCATATTCTATAACCAGTTTCAAGTGTCATTCTGTCTCCATCTGACTGCAAAGTAAGATTAAAAAAACCAAACCAATTTCATGCTGATTCTTGGTAATACTACAAAATTGAGGAAAGAACATTTTGAGAAAGAACAATTGTGAGAGGGGAGTCACAGGAAGATGAGCTTTATGTTTTGTCTATAATTAAGTGTGATCCAATAACACAAATTTACATGCAAAATAATATTACTAACAGAAAAGTCACTTGAAAAATTAGATTAGAGATGCAATGGTGTTGTTGATATTATTTCGATGTACATATGATTAAAAGTAGCACAAGAGACCTATTCCTAAAGACAAGTAACTAAAAGATGACCCTGAAAAACTTAGATTTTGGAGAGAATCATTGGAGGGGAATATAAAATTCCTGTTATCTGTATGTTCAATTTGCTCTTCATGTTAAAAGTGATTTGGGATTGGCTTGGAAACTAGTTTGACTCAATAATGTGATGAAAATGATTTCATGAAGGGCCAAAGACATAGCTGCAGCTACGTTTATTTCTTTGCTTTTCTGAGGTGCCTAACAAGGTAACTTGAGTTGACCATCCAGAGAAAGGTCAAGAAGATAGACAGACCCCAGCTAGCAGTCTATCCCGTGGGCCCTGACAAAAAAAGGGGGGGGCTGTGTTTGACCCTCTAGCCTAGTGGCTACCTAAAATGAATGAGTTTAGGCAACACTACACAGGACAGAGATAAGCTCTCCCCCAGGACCTAGTTCAAATTCCTGAACCATATAGTCAGGATAAATGAAGCACTAAGTGTTTAGACCTGGTATTGCAAAGTGCAAAGAAAATAATGATATGAACAATAATTAATTGCATACATATTATTTTTATATTTCCTGACAAGTTGTAAGATATTCTATGAGAAAAAAGCATAAAATAAAACTTAAAGATGGAGAGCTATCAAAGAAGTGACAGAAAAACTGCTTTCATAGAGTAGAAAGAGTTATCTTCTGCCTGAGATAAAATGTCAGCATAAAGGAAGTTAGAAATCTAGATAACAGGTCAATAACATTCTGTGATCAACATTGAAACATTTATATGATATTTCCCAAACCACATACCCCCAGTCAAACTCAGCATTTCTTCTATATTACTGCAGTATGTTAGGCTCTTCGTATTTTCTCATTTATTATTTATATTATTATTTACCTTCAAACTCAGATAGCAATTTTTTCAGAAAAATCTACTTGACTTCATTAACCCACCTAGTACTCTCTGAATGCCAAAATATCATCTGCAAATTCTTCTGGGTAAGTGTTGTGTACAATATATGTCGGGGTCTAGCCTTGACAAAATTCACGTTTCAGGGTAGGAAGTGAGGATTAGAATTATTAAGCAAAAGGAATAGAGATAAGAGAGAAATAAAAGACAGAAACACGAACAAGCTCATATACTTCACTCCAATGGGGGATGGCTGGGAGCAACAGACTTCATTAACATGATATAAGAACAGACCAAGTGTGCTGCAGGAAGCCACTCACTGGAACCTCCTGTCAATCTCCTTGAAGGGGCTGGAACAGACCTGAATTCTCTGACCTTTGGTCAAGGTGAAGCAGATCCACCCCTATACTCAAAATACAAATTAATGGCACCCTAGGTCAGGATCTCTTGTTTGTAGCCATTCCTGTTGTCAACAACTTTGAGAGAGGAAGAATAAGCTCAGACTCTCTGACTTTCAGTCAAGGTGGAATAGACTCACATCTGTGGGACCTGGCAAATATGATGTGTTCTTTCAACACTGCAACTCACACCATGAAATTTATAGTTGTTTAGACCAAAAAATTAGCTGAAATCCTAGTGTCCCCTGCAGTATGAACACTGTAGGTGAGCTGGCACACCTTCTTGCTTTTCTTATTGCATTCATTTTTCTTGTATTGCTTTCCTATTTCATCTTTCATTGGTTTACAAAAGCTTAAACTAAGCCAAGAAAAAAAAATTGACGACTCTGAGTGCTTAATATGTCACTGAAAATGTAGCAGAAGAAAAACGTTTGAAGCATGTAGAAAATATATGGTGCTTTCTTTGAGATTGCAAATAAACAGCAGATATAAAAGCTTCACACAAAGGACGGGAAAGAAACTGGTAGATCTGGAGAGAAACACCAGCCAGAAATTTTGACAAATGTATTTGTAACTGTCAGAACACATATCAAACATCCCTGCTCTAATGACTGAGCTATAGCACATTCTTGATGAAAGCATCCAAAAAAATGCAAAACTGAAATGGAAATCAGTTGGCAGGTGTAGCTTCCAAGCAGGTAAACTCTGAGTAATTTGGGGAAAACTCAAACCATCCACCAGGTTCCATGGCAGAGGGAAATTTTCCAACAGTTCTTTTAATTGAGTATTATACTTTAGTTAGGAATTCATATCTTTACTGGCAGAGTACCAAAAAGTTGGTTGTCTGCCATTTCTGTATAGAGAAAAGTCCTGCCATGACTGTGGCATTCCCTGTGCAGGGGTTCAGTTGACTGCCAATAGTATCTTTAGGGAAGAACAGCCAGAGCAGGATTCTGGTATACATGATGCAACATGAAGAAAGGCAATCATTCAAGGAGAATGAGTCCATTATTAGTGCATTTCTGCTTCTTCTGAAATTAGGCAAATAATTTCATCTTCCCAAAGCTTGTTCGAAGAATATGTTGTTTTACCTAACAGCATGAAAACATTTGCAATATAGCTATAAAGAAAACCTCTCAAAGACTCCTGATAGTGTTTTGACCATTTCTTGGTGTAATGCCATTTAAATAAGTCACATATATAAAATGCAGAAAGGCATTGATAAATTCCTAATCACAAATTTAATTATATATCACCTATGAAAAAAGTACATAATTATCTAAATGACTTAAGTATGGCAGATAAAGTAAAATCATCATTACTTAGTAAAGGTTATTTTCTTTCTGTAATATTCATTATCTACTCCTAAAGTTCAAAGCAGTAGAGGTAAGAACTGGTTTTTCTCTTTGCTTGATTCCTTTAATCATGTTTTTGTTCCAAAACTAAGATACTCTTTCATTTCTTAAGTCATAGTGAAGGGTGAAAAGGAAACAGCAATATCTGTTTCTAAGGAGGATCTTCTTCTTGATCTTACTTAACCTACATTAATATGGCTTGATTTCTGACTTAATTTCATTTATCTATGTTCTTACATTATTTATTCATTCTTCATCTTCTTGATATATTATGTCTCACTGACAAATCCTCAACTTCATTTTTCATAAGGGCTTTGTTATTTTTATAAAGAAATAAATTTGAGGCAAGAAATAATAGGAAATATCAAATATAAAAATATACAGTTAATATTTTTATAATAAAAATATATACTAACTTCTCACTATGTAAGAAATGAAGAAAAATAGTAGCAAGTAAAAGGGGACAAAGTTATAAATACACAATTCTTAATATAAGGCATATAGATTTATCACATGGTATATGAAAAATCACTAGTTGTCAGTGAGATGAAGGTCAGACCCACAATGAGATATCACTTCATTCCTGTAGGATTATTATAAAGATTAAAAAATAAATTTGGGAGACAATGTAAATAAATGAAAAGAAAGCTTTGCATAGTGTTGGTGAGAATGTTGGTCCCAACACTCAATAAGCAGTCCTGGAACTCCTCAAATGAAAATAGAACTGCTATATCATCCTGGACTTCCAGTACTAGGTTCACATACACATAAAATGAAGTCAGTTCAAAGAAATATCTTCATGTTCTTATTTATGACATTATTTAAATGGACTAGGATGTAATCAATTGTCACATGCATTATCTAATGACATGATAGAGGAAATATGATACCAATACTCCGTAGATCCCCACAGAAATGTGCCACGCACAATGTCACATTCATCTGTGGAACCTTAGAATAGTAATTTCTTAGACACATTAATTTCTCTTAGAGATGCTCTTCTTAGGATGGCTATTACCACAGCTGTAACATAAAAGATTGAGTACATGACAGAGATAACTTCATTTAAAGGAGTAATACTGTGATGGCTACACTTAATTGTTGACTTGACTACATCAGGAATCAAATAAAACTCAAATGGTTAGGCACACCTCTTAAGGATGTTTTTTTCTTAATTAAATCATTTGAAGTGGAAGAGAAACCTCTAGAGATTTGAGGTAGGAAGATACATCTTTAATGAAGGCCATACTTCTTTTGGAGCCTTTATAGAAGATATGGGAAGTGCAAGCTTTCTCTCTTTTTGCCTTCTTGCTTTTGCTCTCACTAGCAAGTTTATTTCCTCAATGGCATTAGAACCTACTTCTTTGTGATACTGGCATGTACTGAAGACCACCTGATACATAGGGCTTTGTAGTCTGAACAACTACTGGATTCTTGACCTTCTCATGTTGGACTAGATGAACAACAGAATGTAAAACTTCCATATAAATCTCATATATATATATGTGTGTGTGTGTGTGCATATACATATATTTTTTCTATGAGTTCTGTTACTCTAGAGAGCACTGACTAATACAGATTCATAGGAAAAATTACTAGTTCTGCAGTATGTCATGGCAAACATGACTAGAGGTGACATGTTATCTAAAACTTCTACGTTAATGAATGGTAAGTAATCACCATAAAGATAATAACTAAACAAGCCATCCAATAAATGAATGTGCAAAGGACACATTTGTACAACAATTACAGATAACTGATAACTATGGAAAAGGGTTAAATTTCCTTAGACATCACAGTGTACAAATCAAAACTATGAGAGTTCATCTTACCTTAGTCATAATGTCTGTCACCAAGAAAGCAAACAACAAATGTTGAAAATAATTTAGGAGAAAAATGAATCTATACATTTTTAGGGGATGAATATAATTTATCATAGCCACTACGAAAATCAGTGTTGCAGTCTCAAAAATTAAAAATAGATTCCAGCTATAGTGTTCCTAGGTTTATACAAGCGAAATCTAAGTATATCACTATAAAATGTGCACTTATAGACTGAGACACCACTCATGGTAGCCAAGGCTAAATATCTGCTACCAGATAGGTATACAAAATAGAGTGAATTTGTGTGTGTGAGTGTGTGTGAGTGTGTGTGTGTATGTGTATATATAAAATAAAGTGATTATTTGGAAGAGGATCTTTGTGGGGAGAGGGAGAACAAGAAAGAGGAATGCAGGTTGACATAAACAAAGTACATGAGAGCATGTTACAATAAAACCTTTTGTTTTGTGTGCTATTTCATATCTTTCATAAAGAAATTTATTAAATATCACTCTGCCAGGTAATTCATGAATTAATTAATTGACCTTAATCATTCCATTAATTATATTTAGCTAAAAATGTTGTAGCATACAATAAATATACATAACTTTTATGCCAATTTTAAATAAAGGTTTGGAAAACAATCAATCATTATGCTTATTTTAAGCACTCTTTAGGAGACATATTTTTCTGAAAATTTTGTCCCCTATTATTTTTATAGTTTTAGGTAATCATCAAGATATATTGTAATTGAAAAACTTATTATCTGAGCTCAAGATCATCCCAGAAACAGATTTCATATGATAGACTGTCACAGGGGCTTGCATTCCACAAATAGGCATCGTTCTTAAGTGCTCATGAGTCAGGAAATCTTTCTTATTATTCAATGGTGAAAATATTCTAAAATGAATTTATTTACCTACCCATATTTTTGGTCCATCCAACCAAGCCACCACCATGTCAATGGAACACTGTATCTTCTCGGCATCCTTTTTCCTGTTTCTAATTCTTGCTGCATCTGCAAGATTAATAATCTGTCTACCAGTAAAATGTTGTCTTCATCCATATCCTATTCCCATAACCACAAGGGGTTGAAGCAATTCTCTGGGTGAAGAAAGAGCCTTTGTCCATTAACAACCACAATAGTCAGACAGCCAGATCCCCTGTTGATGCTCTGGTCATTTTTAACTTTGGTCTATGATAACCACATTCTCGGCTGTCTCCACCACTGCTGTTCTTTATAGTTTTAAATGACAAGTACTCTGTATATCAAGTAGTTTTTAGATGATTGAAGTTATACCCATAGGAAGGAACAATTAGGGCTTGGCAACATAGCATAAGGAAGTGCAATGTGGAAATGAGAGACAAGTGTCTAAGAGAAGTATTTAAATTCTTTCTCTACGTGACAGAAACTCAGCTTAATTGGTTGCATTTATTTTTTTTATTTGTCTATTTATTTGTTTGTTTGTTTAAACTATGGGAATCAATATATCTCTGAAGCATGATTAATAAAAGCTCAGAGGGAGAAATTGGGGTTCAACCTGAATATCTGCAAAGCAAAGCAGCCAGTTGCTTGCTCTTAGTCCGAAATGGCATTCTGCAGGAATCTCTGAATGAGACTGTCTCTGAGAGCTGTTTCCTCCCATTTTATTATCCTCTGGTTCTAGAATTAAAGGTATGCACCACTGGGATTAAAAGCATGCAATGTCCGGTTTCTATGGCAACTGGTGTGATTTCTGGGATTAAAAGTGTGTGTTACCACTGCCTTCCTGGCCTGTAAGGCTGACCAATGTGGCTGTTTTACTCTCCCAATCCCCAGGCAAGCTTTATTTATTAAAATACAATTTATTTATTAAAATACAATTGAAATATCACTACAAATCTCAAGTCCTTCTTATAACTTAAATTTCTATTTTTGACAAATTATAAGACTTCCACACTGATACTTTAAAATACTTTAAAATATTTCATGTAATTTTGCAAAATAAATGTTTACCTGAGAACTTTCTCATCTCTAACTGTCTAAGACAATCCTCAAGAAAAATAACACTTGCCAAGTTAGGGGCCTGGAAATCAGAAAAATAGTAAAGAGTACAAAGATACGAGTAAAATAATAAAACAGAAAACATAGGATAGTATTGGGAGGGAGTTCTAGTAAATACTGAAATAGCCCACATTTAATTTCCAATTGATTAAAACATCCCAACCCCAAGAGGTAGGAGTAAGATATTAAAAAAAAATGAATTAACATGATACGAGGAAATGAACAGACCAGTTGAAGGTTTCGGGCCACATTCTTTTTTATTACTTAATAAATAATACCATTAAAATTTTCTGCTTCCTGCCCTCCTCCCACTTCTCTCCCGCTCCCCCACCCCCTCCCCCTCCAGTCCTAAGAGAGGGCAGGATACCAAGGCCCTCCCTGCTCCATCCAGGCTTAGAAAGGTATGCATCCAAATAGAATAGGATCCCAAAAAGTTGGGCTACATTCTTAGGTAAACATTTTGTTACTGCAAAAGACAAATAACACTCACACCCTAGACTAAAACCTTCTGTAGACAAACCACTCCCTGGGTAGAATCCATTGTTACCTCCTTAAGGGAGTAGGAACATAGTTGAGTCCTTAGAGTTTTGTTTGGAGTAGAAACATATCTACTTCTTTATTCCTGAAATACAAAGTCTGGATATTATTGTCAACACTTATTGACAATAACCTTGAGAGAGAAGAACTCACTGATCAAATCTAGGTGGGACTTTTCTCTGAGGTAAAAACAGAAAATAACCTTGAAGGAACAGAGGTAAGTTCCAACTCTCTGATCTTTGGTCAGGTGGAAATAGGCTCACATTTTTGGGCTTCCATAGCTAACCTCTACATGGAGGTGGTTAAATCAGTAAGAAGCTTTAAGAAAGACCTTAAGAAAAAAGTACACTGTCAGACAAGTCTATGGATCCGAAAAGCAAAAGGAGAAGTGATATGTGATAATGGTAGGAAAAAATGCCATTGTCTGCTGCCTTGACAACTGCTTAATAACCCAGAACTACAGCATTCCTATGACATATTTTGGAATTACTAGAGTCCTATATGAAAGTGTTAATTCATTGCCAAAAGGTGAGCCATTTCCTGCCCACTCAATTTCAAAATCAAACAAGTATTATTTTATCATAGGAAAGTTGGCTGTCACCCAGCATTAATCATTTCAGAACAATTATGATTTGCGTTAGACATGGGAATGATGGATTTTTCCTTTTAGATTCCATTTTGGCAAGTTTGAGTTTTACCTCACGTATAAAATTATTACTGCAAACAATGCTTCTCCAGTCTTTCTTCCCTCATTCCTCTTGTCTGTATTTAAAAAAATAAAAAAACTGTAATTAATTACATTCAAGTGAGCCTATGTCTGCCAGCACTGGCTCAAACACTGTTCACAGATAATCCTACACAGATGTGGAGCCAACAGGGCTCTGAATGACTGTGTATTTTTACACATCTTTTAGCTAAATTAAAATCCAAAAGCTAAATCTCCTGTTCTGGGACAGCATATGTATTTGACATTTCCTGGAAGCTATTAGAACCGTAACCTGATGAAAAGACTATATTCATTCATTTAAGTTGTTAGAGGCTGTTAAATGCTAAATATTTGCAGTGTCTTTCATCCTTGGATACAATGTAATGATTTCATCATTTTAATGGTCTTTTACTCAACTGTGGTTGCATGTCCATTAGATTTTAGAGGCATACAATTTAAATAGCTTGTTTCTCTTTAACTCTTTCAATAACTCCCAAGAATGAAAGAAAATGTATCAAAGGGATTCAGAACATTGAGATCATGGTCTTGATCAGAGGTTTTCCCTCTGATACTTGCACTGGTTACTAAACTTTGCTTTAAATGTTGGGTTAAGAAGAGATATTTGTACACGCAAGCTGCTCTAAGGAAGGTCAATAACAGATTCCATGCATTTGTTTATAAATACTAGGGTAAACATATAGATACATTCTGAATTACTAAATGAATGAACTAGGGAACACCCAGAGAAGTTACTGGAGAAGCAATATGCATGACTAAAACCAAAGATATCACTTTTCTATAAATGAGAAAAAAAGAACATACCATAAAATGATTATCCAATTGTTATTTTAGTTACTTTTTTAAGAATACTAAAAACACTTAAACACTAAACACTCCCATTCTGGATTGAAAAGAAGGTGGTATATTTGATTACTATTATTATCTGTCACTCCCATTAAAAAGGAAACAAAATCTGGTTTATTTTTAAAAGAAAACACTAGCTAATTTCTTTGGTATTTAACTCTATTAATGACAGATTTTCATTTATCTTTTGAATTTAAGTAAAAAAATAATACTGGCAGGCATTGTCAAAATAAATTTATTCTTAGTTCCTTTAAAAGATACCTACTTGAACATTTATAGGCATGCTTCCAGAATATTCAACAATAATAACTGATACCACAAAATAGTTCACAAATTTTTATCTAAGGATCTACTGAAATGTTGATATAATAGTTTTTTGGATAATCTGTCAAACCATAATTTATCCTTTTTATTTGTTTATTATTGTTATTTTTATTGAGCTCTACATTTTTCTATGCTCTCCTCCCTGTCTCTTCCCTCCCATTCAACCCTTTCCCAAGGGCCCCATGCTCCCAATTTACTCAGGAGATCTTGTCTTTTTCTGCATCCCACATAGATTAGATCTATGTATGTATCTTTTAGGATCCTCATTGCTGTCTAGATTCTCTTGGATTGTGATTTGTGGACTGGTTTTCCTTACTTTATGTTTAAAAACCACCAATGAGTGAGTAGATGTGATAATTGTATTTCTGTGTCTGGTTACCTCATTCAAAATGATGTTTTCTAGCTCCATCCATTTCCTGCAAAATTCAAGATTTTTTTTGCTGTTCAATACTCCATTGTGTAAATGTATCACATTTTCCTTATCCATTCTTTGGTCGAGGGA
>LOJH01042523.1:0-14179 GCA_001685095.1 Ellobius talpinus | reverse complement strand
AGCAGAAAAAAATAATGACATCTTGAAATTTTCAGACAAATGGATGGATCTAGAAAACATCATATTGAGTGAGGTAATCCAGATCTGGAAAGTTAAATGCCATATGTACTCACTCATAAGTGGCTTTTAGACATAAAGCAAAGAAAACCAGCCTACAATTCACAATCCTAGATGGAAAATAGAAAAAGAGAAGATCTCCTGATTAAATTGGGAGCAAGGGGACCATGGGAGAGGGCAAAAGAGGAGTGGAGAGGGAGGGGAGCAGAGAAAAATATATAGCTCAGTAAAAACAATGAAAAAAATCTTATTACATATACATACACTGCTTACTCTCTCTTTTCTCCCTTTCATTCCTGTCACCCCCCCCACAGCTGTCCCTTCCCTACAGTCCCAACTTTGGCTTTGGGTTGTGACCCATTTAACCAGGGCCTTCTGTGACTGGAATGAGCTCCTGGAGCCAGGTGGGTAGAACTGAAGGCAATGATTACACCCCCTACCCTGCACTCTGACTAACAGTAACAGGCAGGTCAGCAGCGAGGGGGCGGGTCTCTGGAGCCCCTCCTCCACCCATTCCTGACTGTGGAGGGCCCCATTTTTATCCAGACCCAGTATAGGCAGCTTTAGTTGCTGTGAGCTGTGACAGCAATCGCTGAATGTTGCCCAGAAGACAAGTTGGAGTTTTCAAGTAAACTACAACTCTATCTCCCTATTTCCATCTCTTAGGCAAAGAAATATTACACACTGACATAAGAATTTTGATGAAAGTGTGGGTCAGTATCGCATTAGCCAACATAAAAATCTATTGTCTATAACTATTATAAACCTGTATTTCACATCGATAATTCTCTTAAGCTATGTTTTTTGTGGGATGTATCATTTGAACACAACAATTCTACTTACAGACAAGCAGGCATGAGGCTAGAGCTCGCCCGTTAGCACCACAGTCAGACACAGGTCCAGTTCCTACCTGAAAATTCCCCTTAGTTTAGGTCAGATGATATTAGTGCTCCCAGGTCTGTTATCCAGCCTGCTTAATATCCATGGATACTGCATTTTTATGTCCTCTTGGTTACACGTGGTGATAGGTCACAGATGCATTTTAAAAAGTAGTTTTGTGTTTAATGACTTAGAACACAACAAGTCAAGAACTGCATGTCCTATACTCTGTCCCAGATAGAAAATGTTCAGATGACCAAATGGCAATAACTATGTAAATGAAGCACATGCATGGAGCGATAAAATAAAACAAAATGGAATCCCAGGAAGCAAAGGACAAAGGGTCAAAAAAGAGAGCGTCTTACTTGGCTGGTGTTTGCACAGCTACTGTATTTTATAATGGTTTGCTTATAGCTGCATGAATATCACCTCTTAAATGTTCAAATGTCAAATCATATCTCCATCTCCACTCATGTTTTTCAACTGAATTGCTCAAAAGCTTCTTTTCAGACGTCTTTCTCACATCAACTCGTACAATATTAGATATTTATTATTTAAAACTCTTGATATTCCTGTGACTATACCCAGTTTCCCTTTAAGGTAAGTGATTTCTCTAATCATTTGATTGTCAAGGGAACTGTCATTTTCCTATATGACCCAATAACTACAACCTCCATCAAAATGTCAAGAGGTGACTGCAGATCTAAGCCAAAACCAATCTTAGCACTTTGATTCCCAGGCCACACTAGTTTAGTTAGGATCAGAACCATAATTAGCTTAAGCCATAGAGTCCTATCCTGAGGTTTTTTTTTAAACTAGAACTGGGGAAAACACACTTTCCACTGTGTTCACAAGGGTGTGACCCTTTTATAGTTGGCAGCTCTCTTTTCTTCCAAAATCCTGGGAAATTTATATTGAAGAGCGAAGCTAAGATCAAAAGAAGCAAAGATAAAGCAGAGTAATACAGAGACCGACTAAGTCGCTGTTTAGTCTTCCTTAGACCCATACTGGTTTAATAAAATGCTGATTGGCTAGTAGCCAAACAGGAAGTATAGGCAGGGTGACCAGACTACAAGAATTCTGGAAAGAGGAAAGGCAGAGTCAGTCACTAGCCATGCCTTACTGAGTAAAGGTACCAAGCAACATGGCTAAACATGGACAAGAATTATGAGTTAAGTTGTACGAGCTAGCTAGTAATATGCCTGAGCAATAGTCCAGTTTATAATTAATAAAAACATCTGCGTTTATTTGGGACTGAACAGCTGTGGGACTCTTGAACCAACAGTGACCTCCTTATAACACCTGTTTATGTAGAAAGCAAAATACTGCATCCTGAGAAGGAAATGTTGAAGTTGGAAAGCCAGAACCAAGAAGAAAAAGTGACATTCTGATGCAAGTTGAGTATAGACAGAAGAGGAAATCCCGCCCCCCCAAAAAAAACTCACGCAGAGTCAAGTCAGACATTGGCTGGTTGTTCCCACAAGTTCTGTGCCACCAAGTCCTAGTGTATATTGCAGGCAGGACAGATTTTAGGTCAAAGGTTTTGTGGCTGGATCAGTGTCTCCATTTCTCTTTTGGTAGTTTGCAGAGTACCTTCCCACACCAAATATACTAGATAGAATGTAGGGGTGAAGGCTCCATATAGGCTCCTGCTCGACTTCTCCATATTCAGTGAGTCTTATGGGTGTTGTCTTTGGCCATTGGCCCTGTAGTGAGTTTGGAGAGAACATTCCATTGTCCTGGGAACACCCTGAGTTGTTTAAGGATTTCCATGGGGTTGTCTTTACCAACAACTCAAATGAACAAACCCAGTCCCAGTACTACTTTGGTGTCAAGAGATTGCTAGTTGGGGACCATCCCCCCATTATTAGGAGATCTCATTAGGGTCGCCTTCATGTACTTTAAGGCGTTACCACTGCACTATGTTTCCATACCCACCCTCAAACTTTCCTCAGTTCTCTTCCTGCATTCCCTTGCTTAGCCCTATCTCAGCCCCGTCTCCACTTGACCCTCCCATTTGCAGCCCCCATAAAATCTATTCTATTTCTCCCTCATGGGGAGATCCATTTGCACCCCATGTCCCTTCCTCTATATCTAACCTCTCTAGGTCTATGGATTATAGGCTGGCTTTCATTTATTTAATGGTTAATATCCACATATTGATGTGAGATTCCCCTCTCTACGCTGTGAACGCCATTGGTTAATAAAGAGGCTGCTTTAGGCCTATTGCAGTGCAGAATAGGGCAAGGCAGGAATTCCAAGCAGACAGATGTAGAGGAAGAGTAGGTGGAGTAAAAGAGAAGCCACATAGCCACTGCAGGAGATGCCAGACGCTGGGCTCCCACAACCACATGGCAATACACAGATTAATGGAAATGGGTTAATTTAAGATCTAAGAGCTAGAAATATGTGTGAGCTAATAGGCCAAGCAGTGTTTTAATTAATACAGTTTCTGTGTGGTTATTTCGAGTCTGGACAGCCAGGAAATGAATAAGTAGCCTCTGTCAGCAATATATAAGGAAATACATGTCATATTTATCTTTCTGGGTTTGAGTTATCATACTCAGGATGATTTCTCCTAGTTTTATCCATTTGCCTACAAAT
Source organism: Ellobius talpinus (assembly GCA_001685095.1). Classification (NCBI taxonomy): domain Eukaryota; kingdom Metazoa; phylum Chordata; class Mammalia; order Rodentia; family Cricetidae; genus Ellobius; species Ellobius talpinus. Next base: position 10,639 of record LOJH01042523.1, on the reverse strand, counting down.
TTCATGATGTCTTTTTTAAGCAGCTGAGCAATAATCCACTGTATAAATGTACCACAGTTCCTTTATCCATTCTTTTGCTGAGGGACCTCTGGGTTGTTTTTGATTTCTGACTATTATGAGTAGAGCAGCAATGAACATAAATGAGCAAGCCTTGTGGTAGGATAAAGTGTCCTTTGGGTATATACATAAGAATGGTATAGCTGGATCTTAAGGTAGATTGACTCCCAACTTTCTAAGGAACTGCCATATTGATTTCCATAGTGGCTGTACAAGTTTGCACTACCACCAGCAATGGAGGAGTGTTCCCCATTTTCCACATCCTTCCCAGCATGAGTTGTCCCTTGTGTTATTGACCTTAGTTACTCTGACAGGTGTAAAATGGAATCTCAAAGTAGTTTTGATTTGAAATTCATTGATGGCTAAGGATGTTGGACATTTCTTTGAGTGTTTCTCACCCATTTGAGTTTCCTCTATAGAGAATTCTGTATGTTTAAATCTGTACCCCATTTTAAAATTGGATTATTTGTTTTTTGATATCTAGTTTCTTAAGTTTATATCTATTGAATATGGAGTTGGTAAGAATCTTTTCCAATTCTGTAGATTGCTACTTTGTCCAAATTATGTTGTCCTTTGCCTTACAGAAGATTTTCGGGTTCATGAGGTCCCATTTATTAATGGCCGATCTTAGTGTCTGCTATCCATGTTCTATCCAAGAAGTTGTCTCCTGATTCAATGTGTTCAAGCCTATTGTCCACTTTCTTGTCTATCAGATTCAGTGTATCTGGTTTTGTTTGAAGTCTTTGATCCATCTGGAGTTGAGTTTTATACAGGGTTATAAGTATGGATCTACATGGATTTGTCTGCATGAAGCCATCCAGTTTGACCAGCACCATTTGTTAAAGATGCTGTCTTTTTTTCCAGTGTGTATTTCTGGCATCTTTATCAAAAAGAAGGGGTCCATATGTGTTTGAATTCATGTCAGGGTCTTCAATTTGATTTCATTCATGAATGTGTCTGTTTTTATGTCACTACCATGATGATTTTATTATTATGCCTCTGTAGTACAACTTGAAATTGGGAATGGCAAGACCTCCAGTAGTCCTTTTAATGTTCTGGATTATTTTAGCTATTCTGGGCTTTTTTTTCCAATATGAAGTTGACAATTGCCCCTTCAAGTTCTGTGAAGAATTGTCTTGGAAATTTGATGGGGATTGCTGAATCTGTAGTTTGCTTTTGGTAGGATGGCCATTTTTACTATGATAATCTTACTATGAGCATGGGGGATCTTTCCATCTTCTTATGCAGAGGGAAACACTACTTTCAGCATTAATCATAGAAGCTTCTCTTTACAATGAATGGTGGTAGATGTGGAGATTTGGATGCTCAAGGTGCTGAGAATAAGGGGCAGTTGATTGATTAAAACTTAAATGAGATATTTCTGCAACCTGTTTTAGGTTCAGAGAATGTCATGGAAGAGGGGACAGAAAGAATGTGAGAACCAGAATATGAGAGAAAAGGGCTTATAAATACTGTCCAAATATGAGGCAACTATCACAGCTTCTGTGGCTGCCTGTTCTGGGCAAGAAAAAGACTATAACTAGTTATAGATGGGAGAGTAGCTCATAGGATCCTATTTTGCCCTGCCGAAATTTGAATAAGAATGAAATAAAATAAATGTATGAAAATGCTATAATGAAACCTATTATTATGTATGTTCACTTAAAATAATAAAACATAAAATAATTCTATCCCTAGAAATTATTATAACAGGGGTTATAGGATTTGTATAGGAAAAGGGTCAACTAGGCAATTATTAAAAATAAAATGAGAAAAATTACATAATGAAACAAAGAAAAGGTAAAGAGAAGCATAATTTTACAACTGTTATTCGGATTTTAAAATCACTTTTTTTTTTTTAGTTTTTTATTTTCTGTGTAACAGCTCTGAAATACCCTGGAATGTTGTGTGAAGATATATCTTTGTTTCATCTCACCTGCCCAAGGCACTTTCTGATTGGTTTAATAAAGAGTTGAGTGACCAATATCTAGGCAAGAGATGATAGGCAGGACTTCCAGACAGAAATAGGAACTCTGGGAAGGAATCAGAGAGGTGGAATTTGCAAGTCAAACACGGAGGAAGTGGAACATGTGGTATTAAGGAGAGGCAACAAGTCATGTGGCAAAAAGTAGATTGATATAAATGGGTTAATTTAACTTCTAAGAGCTAGTTGGGTACAAGTCTAAACTAAGGTCAACCTTTCATAATTAAAAAGTCTTCGTGTCATTATTTGGGAACTGGCAGTCCAAAGAAAGTCCAATTAAACTAGGATTTGCTTTGTAAGTTAGGCTGGCCTCTAACTCACAGAGATCTACTTGCATCTGGCTCCCAAGTGCTGGGATCAAATTGTGCACCACCACCACCCAGCTAAAATCATATTTTTAAAGGTCATATAAATGTATATAAATAAAAACTCAAAAACTTGAATAAGGAGGCTAATTATCACTTCATTTATGAATCTGGTATTATTATTGTAATGCCCAAACTAGAAAAAGATAATATAAGAAATAAAATTACCCATTAATAACCCTCATCAACAGAGATACAAAAACTCTTAACGTAAGATAAGCCAACAAATTTATCAACATATGAAAATACACACCAAATAGAACTTATTTCAGGTACACAACCTTTATATTCATTATTTGAAAAGTCAAAGAATGTAGTAACTACGATGACAAACTATGAAAAAGATCACATGGTCATATCAATTAATGTAGAAAAGATTTTGGGGGAAAAACACCTTGCAGGATATAAACTCAGAAAAAAAAGGTAGAAAAGTCTTTATCTTGATGTATTGTAAGAGATCACCGAAGCAATGCACCAAAGCAAGAAGGAAATGAATGGCATTTAGATCAGAAACGAGAAGATACAGCCACATGTTTGCACATAATAGGATTCCCAAGTCAAAAAAGATCTACCACTAAATCTCAGAAGTAATAACTGGTTTCAACAAGGTGACAGGATTCAAGATGAGCACTAACAAATTACAGTTCTCCTTAAGTTTAGCATGATTCCAACTAAAATCCTAGTAAAATTTTATACAAATAAGATTATTGCAAAACTACATGGAAATACAAAAACAAAAAATCAAAATAGCAAGGAAAGAATGAAGTGGAGTCAGGCATTGTCATGCATACCTAAATCCCAGCATCTGTGGGTCTGCAGTAGGGGAAGCAGTAGTGCAAAGTCAAGGCTGGCCAGGGCTTCATGAGGAGATTGAGGCCAGTCTGGGATACAGAGTAAGACTGTATCAATAAATCAATAAAAGAACAAGTGGGAGGATGCATTCTACCCACAGCTGTCATCAAGACAATAAGTACTGGCAGAGCAGCTGCACAGACGCACATCAGTGGGGTAATAAAAACACTGCAGAAATGGCTCCACACCAAGATGCCCAACTGACTTTTCCCCCCAAAAAAGTCAAAAGCAATTCAATGAAGGTAAGTTTGCCATCTCAGCAAGCTCAGCAGCATGCATGCAGGGAAGTCAGAAAAAAAATGGTCTCTGCAGTTACTTCTCAGAGTATGTGTACACTGGGCATCTATAAGAATTTTGGCAGAATTCCTCTCATACATGTTGTATGTACTGACCACATACCACTGCATATAATCCTCATAGTAGTCCTATAGACTGAATGTTTTATGTTGAGATCTAGTCTGATGGGATTATATTAGGAGATTGGGGAGCATCCATTCTTGGCCTTTGACTATAATCAAGTATAGAATTAGAAGGGAGACCCTTTGAGAATGATTAGGTCATCAGGATAAGCCCATAGACATGTGAATAAGATCTTTATAAAGGAAACTTCAAGAGTTGGAAAAATAGTGGGAAATGCCCATAAAGAAATTTTATATTGTACTGTAACATGAAGGGCCTGCTAGTTGTATTAGGGCCTGCTCATTAGGGTTTCTGTCTTGCCTGGTTTCTGTCCTCCCACCAGGTCCCACAGCCGTTCAGCCCCAAAGAAATCACACAGAGAATCTGTATTACTTATAAATGATTGGCCCATTAGCTCAGGCTTTGTATTAGCTCTTATAACTTATATTAACCCATCATTCCTATATATGTTAGTCACATGGCTCGGTAGCTTTTTCAGCGGGGCAGATCACATCTTGCTTCTTCGGTGGTCTGGGCAGGACTGCGAGGAATGGGCTTCCTCCTTCCTAGAATTCTCCTGTTTTCATCGCCCCGCCTCTACTTCCTGTCTGGTTGACCCCGCCTATACTTCCTGCCTNCCCATTAGCTCAGGCTTTGTATTAGCTCTTATAACTTATATTAACCCATCATTCCTATATATGTTAGTCACATGGCTCGGTAGCTTTTTCAGCGGGGCAGATCACATCTTGCTTCTTCGGTGGTCTGGGCAGGACTGCGAGGAATGGGCTTCCTCCTTCCTAGAATTCTCCTGTTTTCATCGCCCCGCCTCTACTTCCTGTCTGGTTGACCCCGCCTATACTTCCTGCCTGGCCAATCAGCATTTACTTAAAACATGATTGACAGAATACAGATAATTCTCCCACACCATTTTATTCATGTAAGATTTTTAAAGGAAGGTTTAATCCTGATACAGTCAAGAATATATAAACTAACAAAATGGGTATAAGATAATATATTAAATACTAATATTAATTTAAACCATATTGGAGAAATTTTATTGCCTTTAAAGTTTATATCTAGTGATATAAAATAAAAAACATTATAACAAAGAATACTAGTGTGTTTTTAAAACATGATTATCATAAAGCCAAACCAAAGCTGGAGATTATGAGCATTCAGAATAATTTGCAGTGCCAGAGTACAAAAGAAATCACAAGGATTACTACATTCAATAGAAAGAATTTAATACTAATCCAAACAAACATGTAATAGCAAATAACCCTGGGGATAAAAGTAGCAGAACGTTTGTTTTCTCCATGGCAAAGTTACTAAGTCATAGCACATCACTGGGAATTTTCCAGTATGTTTGGAAGTCTGTTAGACTGGCTTCTCTGCACACCAGTCACCTCTCCACCACTCAACAGATGTCTGAACAATAAGCACACAAAAAAAGCTCACTTTGGTTCACAGGTTGGAAGGTTTCATTCTATGATACCTTGCTCTTATGCCTGTGATTAGGCCACCTAGCATGCAGAAATGCCTGGCGGAGCAAATCATCCACCTCAGGGCCAGGGAGCAAGGGAGAAGTGGTGACCGGGATCCTATCATCCACCTCAAGGACACAGCCCCAGTGATCTAAGACCCCTCACCAAGCCTCACTTGAAAGTTCCTACCACCTTCCAATATCACCATCATGAACTGTCATTAACATGAGCACCGAGAGGACACTTCAGATCTAAAATACAGTAGACTTGTTATGGTTTACGTACTATTCCTAAAATAAACAGATATTTAGTATAATTGCATTAATTTAGTAGCATAAAAGACTTTAGATTCAGTTTAACTATTAAGAATAAAGAAAGGCACTTAGAATCTCATATTGATCTATTATCTAACCATAAAATCCAACTTAGTAGCAAGTAGGTTTACAAATCAGATTTAATTTAACAATAGCATTACTAACACTCCACTTATAACACAATCCAGATCTAAAATGAACATTTTTCTTTACCAATTTTCTAATAAGAATTACTCATAAACTCATTGCAAGGTGATGGGAGGGGTAACCAGAACAGGGGCTTTATAGATTTCCCCACAATGCAGTGAGTGCATATTGATATCAATCAAAATGGAACTGAGGGTGCAGAAAGCAGTAAAGGCAAGCACCATACAGAGTTTGGACAGAAGAGACCTACAGACATGACTCCCAGGTGGCACAGCTATATCCACTGGATACAGCACAAGTCATGAAGCCGGTACAGCTGTTTGACCCAGGGCCAGCAGAGCTGAGCTGAAAGCTACAACGGCTGTCAAGCCATCTCTCGCCTTCGGATTTGGTCTCAGCATGTTGTATGCTGGGGGGGGTGTCGGAGGGCTTTGGACATTATATATTCATTTAATGTCTTTCCCTGAGAAAATTTGCTCTAAGTCTCTTTGGGAAAGTCCTAAAACTTATTATCCCTCCTGCTTTCAGGAAGGTAATTTTACCCAGTCCTATTCCAAAATATTCCTTACACCCTGGAGATTGTGATAAACACAACAATGCTAGAACCTTTTTTATGAGGTCATGACTCCAGGATCTTCTTGGTACACCCACCCCTAAGCAAATTCAAACAGAATACTTAGGACAACGTAAACTTAAAGGAGACTGACGAGCCCCAACTGACTAGGAAATTTGGCAACAGGTCAGCAGAGGCCTCCTTATACAATGTGCTCAGAGTTTGCTAAGTAACATACCGAGTTGGCGGTTATGCGGGGTATGTCCCTGGGGGGGGAATCAGTGATAGACTGATTTATGAATAGCACTTTGTACTCTAAAAACTGATAGTACACTGTTCAAGGCATGATTTGCTTGAACTCGCTCAGATAGTTTCTATTTTCCTAGCTCTTCGAAACCACAAGTGCTGCCAGCCTGGAAACAGACGGTTACATATTATATATGCTTGCCCTAACAAAGGGAGTCCACAGATTCTTTCAAATGGGGCTATGGAACTAATGATAAAAGCAACTGTTCTATGTGTACTTACTGATTGTAGATAAACCTACGACCCTGGACATGTTCCAGAAAATCAAAGACATGTCTGGAGACAAAATGATATAATCTGTATCTTTTGAAAAAATCATGAGTCTGTATTTGTCTTATGAATCTGTATAAATAAAGAAGCAGCCTGATTGCAGTCAGAGCTGCAAGATTCTGTCAAACACCATGCCTGACTCACTTCTTACCTCCTCTTGGTACCTGTCAACTGTTAGGACTGCTCCTTGTATGGGGCTGTGCCCTTGCCCCAACCACCTAGGGAAGGACAATCAAACACCACTCCTTACTGTGAAGACAAGATAGGTGCACAGCAAAAAGGTGAGGAACAGCTAGCTGGGTTACAATAAGATAACAGGTTTAAGACTGAAAAGATCAAGAAAAATAAAAAACAAAGTAGGGAAAGCCAGAAACTAACAATATGTAAGACTGGACAAACTGATCATAAGTGGCCCAAAGTCAAGGTGAGATTCAGACAAGTTAGCCACAGGATCACAAGCAAAGCTAGGTCTTGTGCTAGAGACTTCTAGCTTCCCACAGGGTAAGGGTCTTCCTGATTTGAGAGGTGAATTCCTTGGGGACTAGAATAAGAACATTTCCCATCTGGAGATGACTCTGAGCTTCTAGATTTTCATGAGTACAGTTATACAGATGCCGTACACACAGAGAACCACTGGCAGAGTCAAGTACCACAAAAGACTGAAAAGCTAACTTCAAGTCATGTAAACATTTGTCCCAATATGGACAAAATAAATATTTTTCCTTGCCTAAAATTAATTCTGTTGCTTTTTACCTTTTCAAGAAATATTTTAAAAGCTTCTCAAAGCTAGCTGGGTTTGGGCATATTTTTTAAATGAATACACTGTTTTGTTTATTCTAGCTACCCAAAGTCATAGCTAAGGAGATCTGCAAAGTTAGACAGCAATATTTCAAGAACATTGCTTCTTCTGTTGGTTTCCAATGGCTCTGGCATCCTCAGACTTGGGAAGACTATATTGCTATTCATATACAGGCCTCAAAATAGACACATCCTTGGCTACAAATCAAATTAATTATTACCCTTGTCTGTACAATGTATTCCACATCCAAATTCTTGCCCGTGTGTGTGAAGTATGCACTATATTCAAATTTTTGCCCTTGTCTATGGAGTGTACTATATTAAAATTCTTGCTTTTGTCTGTGCACTGTGCACTATATTCAAACTCTTGCCCTTGTCTGTGCACTGTGCAGTATATTCACTGGTACAGACACCTTTTCTGCTAGTTCTGAGCATGCTGCTGAGGGTCCTTTTTTTTCTTTTTCTTTCTTTCTTTCTTTCTTTCTTCCTTCTTTTTTTCTTTCTTTCTTTTTTTCAGAAGCTGTACAATAGAGAGGGTCCTTAAAGTATGGTGCCAGCATTAAGTGAACATGACCTGGAAACTTAAGAAAATCAAGTTCTTATTGAGCATGATGGTGCAGGCCTGTAATCTCAGCAATTTGAGAGTCTGAGGCAGGAGGATCACAAGAAAGTCACCACGTTTCTGTGCCCATAACTCAAACTACACAACCAAAGGAAACCATAAATATATAATAGTTCAATTTTTAGTTTTTGTCCTAATTTCTCCTATTCTTTATTATTTAATTTGGAAATCATAAAATACATAAAATAAAAACAAAATGGTGTACATGAAAGTAAATTTTCCCCTACTTCAGAATTTTAGATCTTAATGAAGGTCGTCATTGTTGTGTTCATTTCCCCACGCTCTTCTGAAATATTCAACCTAGGCACAGGCACGGGCACGGGCACGGGCACAGGCACGGGCACGGGCACGGGCACAGGCACAGGCACAGGTGTGTGTGTGTGTCTCTCTCTATATATACACGCCATGTTTTATATTCTACCTAATTTCCATATATTAGTTGTAAATAAAAACATACCTTATGATACAGCATATGACGTACATGTGAAGTTTAATAAATAAGTTTGGAGGGAACCACCAGCTCTATCAGAAGTCTTTCCAGGAGCTCTTGTTACAGGCCTCCTAAACTATTAGTCTTTTCTCCTTCAGAGGTGACTGCTCGACTTTGGAATGATCTTTTCTTCCTGCTTCACCCTCTATATATTATTTTTACATTTATACTTAAGGAAAAGGAGAGGAGAGAACAAGAAGACAGACTGAAGGAAAAGGAGTAGAGAAGAGAAAAATGAAAAGATTTCATGAGAAAGTTCATAACTAAATAGATAAATATAAAAAGAATAAACAATAAAAATAGACAAGGCTTTTTAAAAATTGGAAAGATAAAGTCAAAACATCATTAAAGGTAAAAAGAAAGAATAAGTAGGAAGAACGAAAAGAAAAAGGGTAGATATAAGATTCCCCAATAAAGAAAAAACAAATAAAATGAGATAAGTACATGGAGATCATGAAGATGACTAAAAATCAAAGCATAAAAGTTTGTGTAAAATATGATCAAGTAAAATGTCCCAAAAAGTACAACAAAAAGGAAATGTAACGTGAAAAAAGAAAAAAATGGGGAAGAAAAATTTAAGTGTTGGAGGAGTTTCTTTCTGGGCCCTTAAAGGTTGGTGCTAGCAGGTACTGCAGAAGGCACAGCTGAGAGCTGAACCTTCTCAAGCTTTACAGGGCTGCGGAACAGTGTGGGCGTGTCTGCTAGCCCCAAAGGCCTTCACTTCCTAGCTGTGGACCAGCGGCCTCTGCTGGTCACTGCTAGCATTTTAGTCTATGTTCTGGACAGATTGCCCTGCCCTTCTGAGGCTCCCAATCTGTACCCCCTGAGGTGACTACCAGGCCAGAGGGGTGCTCCCAAGTACACTAAAGAGAGGGATGCAACACAGCACGGAGGTCTGAACAAACTCCTGAGCGTTAATCACGGCGGAGGGCTGTGGCTGCTGATGTCACGTATTCCCCTGGACCATCCCCGTTCTCAGCATCTCCGTCAGTGAAGACTACAATAGACACCTGGCTCCAGAGACTGCTCTAACTAAACCATGAACCTCAAGCTCAGAGTCATTCTCAGTGAATGAAGTCGGCTCTCAGGCACGGGAGGTGAGACTTTATACGAGTTGTTTCTGGGATGAGCTTTTTGGGGTCTGCATTTTGGGGGCTTGGCCAGCATCTGGTCCTCCTACTCTCCACAACTGTCTTTGGAGCTGTCCTTTCCTGAGACTGAAGCAGGTTACATTCAGGTACCCAGACTCGTGACTGTTACCAGTCCCAGTTAAGCGTAGTTCAGCATTAACAATAGGAACCCTCAAGACGATGCCTGGCCACAGGGCTCTGAGCCAGCACACTCTGCATTTCTAACTCATTTTGCCATAAAAGTCACGGTGTCAGCAAATCTCAGAACTGCACAAACATCTGAATATCAAGCATCATAATTCACTAAGGGTCACAAGTATATCACCCTCTCCTGAGTGTTAAGAAGCATGCTGGAGTTGGGGGTGGGACCACCATGCCAGTGCTCGTCCGAGGTGCACTACAATTACTTGGGGAGTCTGTTGAGCAAGCCAATCCACAGGCTGTAACCTGACTTCTGTTTCAGTGGATTCATTAACTTTTGAACTTTGGTTTCAGTAGCTCTAGAGTAGGGATTAGGGATATGTACTGATGTGTACTGAAGACATCTGAGTCGTCCTGAAGAACATTTGAGAATAACTGAAAATCTGACGGCAGGCAATACCCTCATTTCCCCCAGTAATTTGCCTTAATCAGAGGCAGGCCTTATAAAATTGATACATAAAGGAAGAGCATTAGTTTATTGTCTGAGGTAGGTCAGTAACAACCACAGTATGGTCAGTGAAGAGCTCCTTTTGGTTTTCAGATGTTTCTATGTCTTAGAAGCTTCTTTGTGAGAGGATAATTTAGTGTGATGGACCTATCACAGTAAGAATGGCTGAATCTCATAGAAGAGAAAGTGGGAAGTACACTTGAATGCATTAGCACAGGA
>LOJH01042522.1:3765-14179 GCA_001685095.1 Ellobius talpinus | reverse complement strand
AGGTTCATACTTTTAAATGCAAATCATCTTCATAGTCATTTACTTTGGCCTACCATAACTTTCAATGACAGGAATATTGGCACATTGTTGTCACTGGGTACACACAATGTAGGAACTATCTTTTAAATTAAATTTAATTCATTTAACCTTTTGGGGGGGATGGGGTACTGGGGTCAATCCAGGACTTCATGCATACTAAGTAAGGGCTCTACTACTGAGCCATGGACTGTAATTCATTTACATTTTAACAGCCATGTGACTAATGACTGCTATAATGGCCTCTTCATTCATCGTATTTCTGTCAGCCTTTCTTTAAAATATTGAAAAACATGTATGAAGGCTTAGCAAAGCATCACATGCTTGTCACTGCTGAAGAGTAGACTGGAAAGAAAGTATTTCTCAAACACATAAACATCCTCCAGTCTGAACCCCAAACAAAGCACAATGAAAGTATTACCTTCTCTCCATGCTTTACAGTGTGTAGTGGAAGCTGGCCAATAACTTTCTTAGTTTCCTTTCTATGATTCTTGGGGAGGAAAACAGAATTATTAAGTAGTCTTTTAAAATAACCCACATAATACAATGTAAACAAAAGTTTTCATTAGTAAAAAAGTTAAATGATTACTATAAAATAAACTAGAAAAAACTTTTAATATACAAAAGAGTCATATAACATATAAGCTACTTGGTAAGAATTACTATTTTTCTTCTCTTTCTCCCTCCCCACTTTTTGGAACTAATGCTTTACTCTAAAGCCCTACTTGTTCTTGAGCTCAAAACAACCTCCTGTCTCAGCTTCCGAAACACTAGGATTACACGAGCTACTATGACCAGCTAAGAATGTATTCATTTACTTACTTGCTTATTTGCAATTAAGTCTAGGGTCTCACACATGCTGAACAAGTACCCAACCACAGAGCTATATCCACAGTTCAGGAATAGCTGCTTTTAATTCCATATCTGGAAAAGAACACTCCTTCTTCTCTTTTCTTTTTTTGATGTTGGAGTAGAACTGGAAACTCCTAGCACTCTAAACATGTGCTGCCATTTAGCCACACTTTCACAACTTCCAGAAATACAATTCCTACACTTAAACACTGGCATGAAAGTAACGATGCCCAGGAAGAAGGCACCACCCACTCTCCATCAACAGTCTCCAAGAGCCCTGCTTACTTATCAGGCCAGGAAGCCTATTGTGCATAGAACTGAGTGTGATACTGGAAGCTCTGGCTTTTCTCTCTGCTCAAGAAAGGGTTTGCCTTCAGGTAAATGGCTTATCAGCTACTCTAGGGCAGACAGAGCTCCCCTTTGCTCCTCAGCTTTATGTCAAGCTAGAAAACAGGGTTACATATGTTCTTTCTGTCACATGCCCTTCTGCTAGTCTTCTCTGTCTACAAAAAGACAAAGAGGGTACGGGTACTTATAGGAACCAAATGTACAAAAAGTGACCTAGACTTAAAAATACATTCCAATTAAAAAATTTATCAAAGTTATGAGTACTTAAATAAGTAAACGAAATAGTGCGCTTAAGTGTAACTTCAAGTAGTATATAGAATATACTGATGAGCTATCATTTATAATGAACCAAACTGAATAAATTAAAATGAATAGTTATCCATAACTACCTGACTTCCAAACTGTGAGCCAGTATATAGGAAACGTTGTATATAATAGAATATTAGCCATGCTAATGAGATAATCATCATCGTGATGAAGGCAATGGCCACAAACACCACAGACTGACCACTGATGAATTCTTGCATATGACGGGTACCAATCCCTATGGTCATTTTTACTGGAATTCCTTTTTGCACCAGATCAAAAATCTCTCGTCCTTTTGGGTAGCTAATCATAATGACAACTGTATTTCCCGTTCCTGCACAGAACAAAGAGATGAACAAAGGCAAAAGTTAGATAAAATTACGAGTATGTACATTACTACATCAAATACNGGGAGGCAGAGGCAAGCATATCTCTGTGAGTTCGAGGCCAGCCTGGTCTACAAAGCAAGTTCCAGGACAGCAATGGCTGTTAACCCTATTTTGAAAAACCAAAAAAGAAAACTTCAACAAAAATGAGTAATTTTCAGAAAAACATCAACTGCCAAAATTGGTTCCTAAAGAGAAAACAGGCTGACTGAAGCCAGGACACCATTTAGACTCACAGGTGAATCATCAGACCTTTAAGAAGCACAAAATACTAATGGTATTATTTAAACTGTTTCATAGCTAATTAAAAAAAGGACACTTAAATTTTCTCTAAGCCAGGCATGGTGGACATAGCAGACTTCAGTTTAAAGATAAACCTGGACTACACAGAAAGTGAAGGTCACCTGGCTACATAGTGAGACCTTGTCATGCACCACCGTCCCCCCCAAAAAAACCTACCCCGAGAGCTCGATGTAGCTCAATGGTAGAGTACTTGCATAGTATGTACAAGGTCCAGGGTTCAAATGTCAGAACTATAAAAAGTCTATCTAGGATTATAAAACCCAAAATAGCAATAAAAGGCAAAAGAATCATACAGATTAATTTCACTTATGAATATGAATGTAAACTGCTTCAAACATGCCCATTAGAATTAGGGAATATGTCTACAGAGTGGGTTCCAGAACTGCCAAGGGCTATAAAGAGAAAGCCTATCTTAAAAAAAAAAAAGAAAGAGAAAAGAAAAAGGAAAAAAAAATTAGGGAATATGAGAACTCTATTGTGATCACTACCATTTTGTTTTTCTTGCCCTGAGATAGCATCTTATCTCATGATGTAGCTCTGGATGTCATAGAACTCATTACGTAGACCAGGCTGGCCTAGAACTCACAGAGATCCACCTGCCTCTGTCTCTCCAATGTTAGGATTAAAGGCGTGCGCCACCTTGCCAAGCTTGTGATCACTACTATTATCAATCCTTTGAAGACATGGAGCAGCCCTGAGACAAAAGAGGGAGGGAGAGAGAAAAAAGGGTGGTGCAAATAAAGCTTCACTTTTATTATGACTAGGTATAAATTAATATAGCAACCACAAAGTATCAACAGATAAAAAAAACTCCCTCTAAGTCACATAGGGAAACTTGTTAAACAATGAAAGCTGGACTAGGTCTTTACAGTTAAAGCATTAAAACAGTGTGGTAGTAGCAGATGAAGACATCCACAGAAATAAACCCAGGATAGCAAATGATAACAGAAATCAATTTAAGAGAAAGGGCTTAAAAAAAAAAACAGATAAAGGCAAATGGGTACGATATTGGGGGAAAATCTACATGTTTTTCTCACAATGCATGCCAAAATAAATTACTAAATCTAAGATATTAAATGTGTAAAGAAAAAGAAACGTACAAAATCCAGAAGAAAGAAGAGAATTAAAAATTCAATTAGAAAAATCCACCTAGAGGTTCTTTAAAAACAAAACAAAAGCATGATGGTGGCATGGGAGAGGAGAGAGAGTGCTGACAATGGGAAAATAGAAATTGTTTTCAAAGTCAAGGTTAAAGTAATAAATGGCCAATTAGGGAAAAACAACAAATTAGTTTCTTATTTAAAAAAAAACAGCAGAAAACAAAAAACCCCTAATTTTCAGAAAAGTGTAAGTTTTAAAAATGGTTGCTTTACTGAGAAATAATTCAAGCACCACAAAAAAAAAATCTGCTTTAGAGCATAATTTGGTGGCCTAAAGACTGGTAAGAAACGTGGCAGTGAAAATGCACAACTTTCATCCCATTACTCAGAAGTCAAAGGCAGGCCAACCTGGTCTATAGAGCGAGTTCCAAGATAGCCTGGGCTACACAGAGAAACCGTCTCTAAAAACAAAAGACCGATAAGCATTACCATCTAATTCTGTACCATCCCATCACCTTAGAGAAGAAACCCTATGTCCATCCATTAGCAGTCATCTCCCAATAAATGAGTTTTAAATGTATGAAAACATGTTTTCGGCTATCTGTAACATCAGCAAAAATGTAAAAGTTCCATATATTCTACCGGCAATAATATGCACAAGTCAGCATTTTGTATACTGTGTATATGTGTACAGGGCAGGGGAGAGGGGACAGGGAAAGAGGGAGAGATAGGAGAGATAGAATATGAATTACTCTTGTATGGGAGACCACTGACTGTATCCAGAAACTTAGATGTATTCACATATAAACATGGCAGAATACTTGTAAAGATATTTTTATTCAGTGATTTAAAATTTAATTAAAGATGTTTACTTTATGCATATTAGTGTTTTGTTTGCATGCATGTTTGTGAACCACATATGTGCCTGGTGACTGTGGAGGCCCAAACAGGGTGTCAGATGCCCTGCAACTGGAGTTACAGACAGCTGTGCGCTGCCATGTGGATGCTGAGAATTGAATCTGGGTCCTCTGGAAGAGCACCCAGTGCTCTGAACTACTAAGCCATCTCTACAATTCCTTCAGTGAGTTAAAAAATAAAAATCTTTTAAAAGTCAATAGTAAGGATTCTTACTGTCAAAATAAGATCCTAATGATGTTCTGATAATTTCAGACTCCAGAACTGCTATGAGATCGGCCCCACGTCAGTAAGACAGAATACAAAACGAATGAACTCAGGTATCTCCGACTGTTCAGGAGGTGACTGGACATGCACAGAGGACAAACACAAAGGCAGTCTTTTTATTTCTTTCTCTATTAGGGTATATGCTGCATAAAGGCACGAGGCTTTTTTCGAATGTTGAGTATCTTTCTTTTTTTAAGACAGTGTCTCATGGTGGGCTTTGAATTTCTCCTGCCTCTGCCTCCTGAGTGTTGGGATTAAATATGCATCACCATGCCTGGCAAAAATAAAACAAATTTCCTTTCAGAAAACTCATGAATTTTTTTCATTACCCCCTTCCTAAAGTTTCAAGAACAGAAACCAAAATAAGGTGACATTAACTGAAAACTGTAACTGTAACTGTACTTACCACTTTCTTTGCTTTAAAAAAGTTTAGAGCTAGGGGAATGGTTTAGCAGTGAGTGCACACCTACCAGGCACGAAGCTGATTTCTATTTCCAGGCCCAGGGGAAAATAAGTTTAACATCCACTTATCAATACCAAGAGTATGCTGAATTTTTTCCTTCAGTTAGTTTTCAACCCAGTTGAAGTTAAACCAATCTAAGTGAAAAAGGATAAACAAGACTAGTGTTTAAGGGGTTGGGAAACTGCTTAATGATACAATGTGTGCTTAGCATGGAAGAGGCAGAATTTAAACCCAACTACCCTCTCTAAAAATATGTTTATTGCATGCTATATGAATGAGACAAACTCCTTAGCATGCTTGAGACCCCAGCTTCAGTCCCCAGTAACAATGAGAGGTGGGAAGCAGGCCTGAAGAACTGGCTGTAAGACAGAGCTAAAGAGATACAGCAGGTATTCAAGATGCTAGGTGCCTCCAGCTTTAGCTGTTAACTGTGCCCACACCTTAGGCTCCCTTACTGATGAGGCTGCAGGCAGCACCAGCACACTCAAGGCATATTGATAGGGATAAAAGAATTAAGAAGCCTAGGTTTGGGGATATCATAAACATCATTTACCTGGTAAACAACAATAGAAATTCTGGTGTGGGGTAAATGGCACAAAAATAAGCAATGAGACTCCCCAAATATCACCGCTGAGACCATTTGGAGGTACCATTTTCAAGTGGTACAAAAAAAGTCATTTCTTCCAGAAGAGAACAAGTTTTGCAGTAATGCTTCTCAAAAATCAGTTCTCTCTCTAGCTCTAGCCTCAGTTTAACAGGTTTCAAACAACACACCTTGAGGGTTGGTTGAGATGACTTAGCAGAAAAGAGCACATATCGCTTTTGCAGTAATTTCAGTTACTGTAACTCCAGTTCAAGGGGATCTGATGCCCTCTGGCCCCTTTGGACACTTGTTCACATATGGTGCACACAAACTCATAAAACCGCAAATACATACATATACAAATAAATAATTATTTTTTCTTAAAAAATCACATTCTTTCCCTGAAGAAAAGGCAGGAACCTACAGTCTGCTACCACAGTGAACTGTGACATCACTGATGGACATACGTAAATGAGGACAATTGTTTGGTTTCTATAAACCTAGCCACTTTGGCTACATGTCTTCTTTGGTGCTCTTGGTCCTTCTCCCCTTGGTCTCTTGGCCTCCTGGCTGGCTCTGGGCCTCTTGGCTTCTGGTCCCTCTCTCTTCTTCCTCTCTTGCTCTCCCCATTCTCTCCTCTCATAGCCCAGATATCTATGGCTGTGCTCTCTCTCATATCTGCAATAAATCTCCTCAACCATACCATGGGGCATCAAGTTCTCATTTTTGTTTGTTTTTCTCAAGAGAGGATTTCTCTGTAACTTTCTGGAGCCTGTCCTGAACTAGCTCTTGCAGACCAGGCTGGCCTCGACCTCAGAGATTCGCCTGCATTTGCCTTCTGAGTACTGGGATTAAAGGCGTGCGCTGCCACCACTGCATGTTCTCATTTTTTTCATTCATCTGGTGAAAACAAAGCATATACTATTTTATCTTGGTGATTTCCACTATGATCTTAGCCACAGGAATTTACTGAATTGCCAGAAGGGCACCCTTGTAAGGTAGCTTCTGTCTGCAAGACGATGCTGAAACCAGTTTGAGCCTAACTAAAGCAACTAACTAAAGGTACAATAATGACCCTGCTGTCAATGAGAAGACATACTGAGAGGCAGGTATTGACTACCTTCAGGAAAATATCCAGCAATCCAGAAACATAGATAGCAACAACTACAACACAGCTACAACCCACCTAACCTTATGACAAGGTACAAGTTAAAGGCCTGTTTAATAAAAAAACAAAACAAAAAACCTTGCAGAACATTTCAAATAGAAACAATGGTATAATTCTGCCATCTTGGTTAAAAGCTTTCATACTGAAACCCAAGTGGCTTCTACACTACCAGTTGATAACGATTTCTGGTGCCAATATCGTCACATTCTTTTTGACAATGAGAGATGGGGTGTGCAGGGGCGGGGGAGACCCATCACAAAACATAGAGCGTAAAGCAGAAAGCTGCCATATTGTCATTGTACAGCTGCTGGCTCAGACAATTTCAGCGAGTTGTTCAATGTTACACATCACCTCGAAATGCTGGTTCTTGGGGTTGGAAAGCTTATGTCCAAGGCCGTAATCATTCCTTTAACGTTTTCCATAGGGTGTGTAGTTGCAGAGCCAGACCTGGGCTCAAATCTCATCTTGTTCACTTCCTGAGGGGAGAGGTGTGTGCTCCTGAACAAACTGCTCTCTGAGAATGATTCTTCTTTGTTGTTGTTAATTAGTTTAAGAATGATTCTTCTTTGGGCTGCCACTTATTAGCACGTAGAACAATAAAGAGCTTTAGATATGAGGGATAATCTTGCTTGGAGTAGAGGGACTCTACCCTGATAGGCACATTTACACTTTATCTTCATGAATAGAAAAAGTTCATGAGTAGAAAACCAAAGGAAAGGAATTTTTCTAGGTCATGAAACGATCATAGAATCAGATCTGAGATGGTTCAGTGGCTAAGAACACTTGCTCTTGTTCCAGAGGACCCAGGTTCAAATCTCAGCACCCACATGGAACTTGTAACTGTCTCCAGTTTCAGGAGATCCAATGCCCTCTTCAGTATCTGTGGGTACTACACATCCATGATGCACAAATAACAGTATGCAGACAAGAAACTCAAAAGAAAATAAATCTTTTAAATACTTATATTTGAGAAGATGATGAGTCTAGCTTGGTTAGTTACTAAAAACAGGCATTTTTGTTGAATGAAGAGGAAAGTGAAAAGTTAACCAATACGAGAAAAGTGCAAACTCAGTTTATTTACAGAGTGAAAAAATATATAGCATGTTTTAAAAGTTGTAGCCTGTATAGGCAGTGCCTAGGACTGGGGATGGCTTGTTATCCAGCAGCAAGACTGCTTCCAGAACCTATTTTAAATTGACAAAACTCAGTGATGACTTCTTCTACCCCGTGATTTATTCACTTTTCACAGCTAATCAGGAGGCTGGGGCAAAGGAGTTCCCAAAGGCCAGCATGATCAATATGCCAAGAACAATTCTCAAAGAAGGGGCAGGCAGATGAACAAGCAGCAAGGCAGATGGGTAAAAATGTACAAGCTTTGAAGTGAGTTTGTGCACAAGTCAAGGGATGTCACACACATCTACCAGAGTCCCTCAGACTTTACTTCCTGCCAAATCACAGGCTCTCTGGTCCAATCCAAAAGAGCTAATTTGCTCAAGTAATTTTGTACAATTGTGTCTGCACTGGCACAGAGAGAAAAATCTCAGTTAAACAGGTGAATTTCTTCACAGGTGGCATAGAGACTTCAAGCATAAGAAATGAGCCTTTGGAATTCTTTTTCTTCCCCAGGGCTTAGTGTTGCTATCATTCTTGCTTGACTAAAAAATGTCATCTTGCACAATCTCGCCCACAAAGTAATCTCTCTACTTTACATTAGGCAGACAGCTCCCCAAGGGCAGTTTCTGTTTTATCTTTGTCTTCAGCTGAGTACAATGTCATTGTACACAGCTGCATCATAAACCTCCTTGTTGAGTAAGATACTGAACAGTATTTTTTTTAGCAAGTCAAATTATCAGTAACAGAATTCCAAATGTTCCCATGCCAAAAATAAAATGGTTTCCATTTCTTTTTCAATTTTTTTGTGCTTCTCTTGCTACCTTGTCAGAAACAACACAGTTGTAAGGGATTAGCACTTGGACAATAACTTCAAAATTTAGGATTAAGACTTACGAATGTAAAGGACCATTTCTCCTCCCAAGGTAACTAAGTTTACTTCAGTACTGTCTTGAAGGAGATAAGAACCACTGAAATATTTAAAGTAGTAGATTGAATTTCTGGTGGAAAAAAAACTAATTTAACAGCAATAATTGATCTTGAGGTTCCAATAACAGAACCTCTTAAACTTTCAGGTTTTCCTTTTTATAAATAAACTGCCATATTATGGCCATTTCTATCCCAGAGAATCCTCAACAAAACCAAGATTTAGTGCAAACTCAGCTCTATGTGCAGTCACTGTTACTAATTTTATTTGTGTGCTGCACACACACACACACACACACACACACACACACACACAGAGGTATACAAGTGAGGTGCCCAAGGAGGCCAGAAGAAGGAATCAGATTCCCTGGAGCTGGAACTACAGGCACTGTGAATCATCTAACATGGGCTCTGGGAACTGAAACGGGGGCTTCTGCAGAAGCAATACTCACTCTTAACCACAGCACCATCTCTCTAGCCTCAGATAGGCCTCCTTTCATAAATCTTTTCTCATTTCCTTATAGGTCACTCTTCATTATATGGAAAAAGTACTACCTATTAAATTTATCAGGTTTGTGGCATGGAGCATGGATGGCCTGTGGAAGGTTTCTTCATGAGTGAACAGATTTGAAAAACTAGCTTATCTCCCAGGACTACAACCGAAATGACCTAGGAAGAAGAATTACAGTAGAGAGGAAGTAATCTGGAATATCTTCTTTGCTGTAGAGCTTAAGCTGAGTTTACACTAAATCTTGTTATATAAATGTTTAAAAGGTTGGTTAGGGTGAATGAGGAGGACACAATTCACAACTGGGCAACATAATTATAAATATTTTTGTATGATTTGGTTTTAGTCGAAAATATTGGGGTGCAGGAAGACCTGGAAAGATGGCTCAGTAGTTAAGAGAACTTTGTGCTCTTTAGCAGAGGACCTGGAGATTCCCAGGACCCCCATGGTGACATAAAAGCCACCATAACTCCAATTCTACTGCCCTCATCTGGCCTTCATGGGCACCAGCTATGCATGTAGTATGTTTCCATACATGCAGACAAAACATTCATACACATAAAAATAAATCAATTAAAAAAATCTGGCCAGTATGATGATCCATGCCCATAACCCCAGCACTTGGGAGGCTAAGAAAAGATCATTCATGAATTAAAGAAGGCACGAGCTACTTAGCAAGACCCCAACTAAACATTCAAACATAAACAACAAAACTTCACCACCACTACCTCCCCTGAAAATGCATTTGTTGAAAATTATACTGAATACTTCTCCTGAGAACTCTTTTGCAGCCTTTCCACGTTAGTTCACTTCAGAACCTTTTAGCCTTTGCAACATTACTTCTGCTACATGGAAGTCTTATATCCCACCTGCCACACATACACATAACTCCCTAATGTTCTGAACCTGTCCATAAAGTCAGTATTTCTGGGGAACTGTCCTAGTTGACCCCATCCTCTATGAGGCTGTTAGGGTGCCATTTCTGGTTAGTTAAGCACCAAGATATATTTTATTTTATTTTTTAAATATTTATTTATTATGCATACAATAGTCTGTCTGTTTATGTCTGCAGGCCAGAAGAGGGCATGAGACCTCATTATAGATGGTTGTGAGCCACCATGTGGTTGCCGGGAATTGAACTC
>LOJH01042519.1:0-14180 GCA_001685095.1 Ellobius talpinus | reverse complement strand
TTATTAACCAATGAAAGTAACACATAGACAGATGACCCTCCTCCATCATTGTAGTTCTGTGTTTATAAGAATCCAGGCTGAGCAAACCATAGGGAGGAAGCCAGTAAGCAAGATTCCTCCATTGTCCCCTGCTTCAGTTCCTACCTGTCTTGAGTTCCTGCTATGAATTCTCTTCATGATAGACAATAAGCTGTAAGCTGGAATAAACTTTTCCTCCCCAAGTTGCTTTTGGTTACAGTGTTTATCACAGCAGCAAAAAACTATGAAGCCTGTGCACTGAGATTTTTCTCACCCCAGCAACTCATATCAAAAAAAAAACCCTCAGCTCCCTCGTGTGCATTAAGAGAGTTACAACAGCACAGCTCAACCATAGGTTGCTATGGGAAATGTGTACATGGTACATGGAAAGCAGAGAAGATTCTTTTGTTGTCTAATACCTATCCAATGTCTATTTAATTCTTTCCCTTGGGCTGCTGAGACAAAGTACCCACAACAATGTGTGATAGAAAGATAAAAATTCATTGTTTTGCATCTGGAGTTCAGAAATCTGAAAATTAGTTATTAGTAGGACCATGCTCCTCTGAGCTAAGATGCTAAAGGATCTGTTCCAGGCCTTTCTTTGAGCTTCATACTGTCTCTAAGCTAGGGACAGCATCACTCCAGTCTTAGTATGTGTTCTCCTGTGGTGCCCGTATATCCCCCACTCACCCATCCATATACAAAGACACCAAAACTATTGGAGCGGGAGACCTCTCCACTGCACCCTACTCTAGTGTGAGCTCATCTTACTTAGCACATCACCTCTTTAACAACCCTATTTCCAGACAAAGTTACATTTGGAAGTCCTGGGAATTCTGATTTTATTAAATGAATTTGAATGATACATAGTTTAACCTAAAATACCTAATTTACCTCAGACACCTCTGGAACTCACAGGGCCGCATGAGCAAACTACGCTTAGGTGGAGAAATCACACGCTACATGGACATACTAATTATTTCATGTAGAGATCAAAGACCTTGAAAGAAACGTAACAATGGATTAGACCTATGGTCTTCAAACATTTTGGTCTCATGATCCCTCTTGCCCCTCCCCAAGAGCTTGGCCCCCAGATAGCTGCCAGTATTCGTCGATTTTTAAATTGTAAAAATTTTCAAATTAAAGAATTGGTAACACAGTTAATGATTCATGTGAAAATACTAAGATTAGCATCTCACACACATACTGACAAAAATATTAAAATGTTTTGTAGACACTTATAACTCAAACAGCATCATCGTTATAAACATGACAGAATATCAGTTCCAGTGGCCATTCAACATCATGCTTACTGGCCAGCAGATGCCCATTCCAAACATCTGGGGCTCTTTGCAATCAGTGAGAACAGCTGTGTTAGTCTCTGCAGCTGTTCTTATGCAGGGGTTAAAGGGAAACAGGACCCAGAGCAAGAAGGTGGGAGGAACCCCTCTTAGTCTATCATCCCCCAAAGAGCAGCACATTTTCAAAAACTAAAGCACCTGAAGATAGACAGGATGGGAGACCAGGGGCAGCTGGAAAGCAGATGCTTTGGAAAGATGGGCAGGATTTTCGTAGCAGGCATGTTTATCTTATTGAAAGCAGAGTCTAACTGAATAAAAAGAGTTGTTAAAATAGTGATCCATTAATTAGGCAGCGTGGAGTAAAGTATGGTGTTCTGTAATGTATGAGGCTCCTGGGAGCCTCGGCCAGCACTTATCAATTCTGTCAGGGTGCCAGAGGAACCAGGGGCCCAGCGTTCTGGAAGCTACCTGATTCATTTGGAAGTGGCTTCCCTGCATAGCCTCTGTTCAAATCACCCCGTAATTACCCTGGCACTGGGAGCTGCGAACTTGGCGGGCTCTGAGAGATATCAGATGTTTTTCTCATGCTTGCTGAACCTCTCATAGACAAATTTTGCATTGTTTTTTGTGTCAGTTTTATCGTGGAACATCGTGTTGCCATCTGGGAAGAAAAACAACATGGCAGAGAAGCAGCTGGTGAATGGCAGTGGCCAAATAAACATTGGCAGGCACCAGCCATTAGGTGAGATAAGAGGGATTGGTAGCGGCCAGCACCAGCGCTCCCTCAATGCCGCAGCATCGGTCACTGTCCCCTCCTTGCTTATCTTCACTCGGATTCACGGAAATTTTTCATCCAGAAGCCCAGGATGTGTCAGGTGCAAGGCCTCTTCTTCTCCGCCCTGGAAGTGCAAGATAGGAAGGCTCTCTGCCAGCTTAGATTCTCTCCTGGGTCAAACAATGGCTTTTGAAACCAAAAGGACCGCTGGTGATGCCTTCAACAGGCTCTGTCCCCAAAGAATAGAGGGCACTTGTATCTTCACCCTGCCTTTCGAACAATGTGGTGGCACCTTTTGCTCAGACACAGCTTTGTGACCAGAGTCAGCCACTTTCGCATTCCTAAGTCTCTTGGGAATTCTGTGGGGAAAACAAACTTGTCTTTGGTAGCAGGGTGGAGGGAGAGCTTACACCAGCTTAGTGGCATTTCTCCTAGAGCTTGCCTGTTTGGAAGTTTTCTTCCATTTTAACATTTCTTTTAAATTTTATTATTAGTGTGTCTGTGTGTGCTCCTGTTTCTGTGTGTGTGCACCTGTGTGTGCCTATGTCTGTGTGCTCCTGTTTCTGTGTGTGTGTGCACCTGCGTGTGCCTATTACTGTGTGCTTCTGTTTCTGTGTGTGTATTTGCATCTGTATCTATGTGTCTAGGTCTGTGTGTTTCTCTGTGCATATGTCAATGTATATATGCATGTGTTTGTCTGTGTGTCTATGTCTGTATCTATGTGCTTCTCCACGTATATTTATGTCTGTGTCTGCATGTTTGTGTGTGTGTGTATGTGTGTAGGTCTGTATATGTGTATGTCTGTTTGAGTGTGTGTGTGTGTGTCTGAGTGTGCGTGTGCATGTGTCTGTGTATGTCTAAGTGTCTGTATATGTGTGTGTATCTGTCTGACTGTCTGTCTGTTACTGGAGATTGTACCCAGGGTCTCATGAGAACATTCCACCACTGAGCCACATTTCCAGGCCTTCTTCTTGACCCTAACTTTTTCTTCTTGAGGCAGACTCTCTCCAGGGTGCTCAGGCTGAACTCCTAGGGAAGCATGCAGGTGTTCAGATCTCCATCTGTAGGTATCAGTCCCTTGAGCAGCTGGGGCTACTACAGGCCTTTGCCACCAGATTCAGCTGCAAACTGGTAGACGCTTATGACCACCCTAGATGCATTATTTCTACAGATGGAAAGGCATGATTGACTTTTAAACTTAAAATCATCTAAACAAATTGAGGCTGCTACCATGAGCACATGTGTTAGAGAGACTGATCCCCAAATGCCAAGGGACAGACCAAATTAGGGCCCATCACTAACTCTGCCTAAAATTTCAGGGGAACAAATTCTCTGAAAAAAAAGCCTTACTACTGAATCAGTTTTTTATTTATACATTTATGATGAAAAAGGATCAAGAAAAATGTTGAGTAAAACCTGAGATTAAATCACAGTGAGAATTTCTTAAAAGTCTGTTTAGATTCATCTCAACATTATTCATTTAAAAAGTCAGTTATTCTAGATGTCCCTGTAAAGAACATAATTTGTGTGCAGCCACATTTTCTTGCCAATATACTTTTCATTCCTCTGATATCTATGTGAGCAATGCTATTACTCCTTGACTGAATCTCTAAAGACATTGAGTTCATCTCTTTCCCTGCTGCTGCTGCTGCTAGTTTAGAAGTTAGGAGCATATACTCTTTTAGTTCTTAATGCTGAACCTATAAATTAAATGACATATATAATACATACTATATATGTTATACATTATAGTATATTATAATAGTACATAATGTATATGATATATAATAATATATATGACTTGTATATATAAATTAAATAATTGGCCAACAGACCAATTGTGATTAAACCTTGTAAGTAACTGTGTCGTTGGGCAGAGGGGAATATTTTACAAAAGAAATCACTCATTGGCACAAAGGAGACTCAAACTTTCCTCTTGCCTGCCTGAGGATTTGCTGTGTGTGGAAATACCAGAGAGACTCCACTGTGATGCAGAGAATGGGAGGCTCAGCCCACCCATGAGGAGACAAAGACTAGGACTAGTAGATAATTGGTCCAGGGCTCAACAGTTCAGACACTCTGTTGCCTGTGGCCTGCAGCCTACCCGGTGTTAACTCTTCCCCAATGGCAGTCTATACCCATGTGACCCTGAGATCAGTGAGCACAGGAAAAGCCTGGAAATAAATAAGTGCTGGATAGACAATTTCGGTACAGGTAGTGATTTTTTGTTTGTTTGCTTTTTTGTTTCTTTTTCTTTTTTCACAAAACTACAATAAACAGATCAGCATAACTGAGGAGAAATCCTTGAGCACCCAGGAAGGAGGACTCAGAGGGAGCATGTGGAATTTTGCAGAAGGCCTTAGGGAGGAGAGATGAAAAATCAGACTTAAAGTGCTGACAATGTGGTGTGAATCAATTTGTAAACGATGGATGTTCCCATTGGCCGGCTTCCAGGAGTACTACAGGCAGGAAGTAGCCTCCCCGAATAAACCAGTGCCTTCCTGTGAAGGATAATAGCCTCACCTCTCAGTCGAGCTCAGAGAATGGAATACAAGAAGGTGGCGGGAGTAATATGAATGTCCCAAGATAAATTAGAACCTGCTATCGAGGGAGATTTTTTCACCCTCAAAGAGGGGGTCTTGTCACTTTACAGGATGGATGAGTAGGGGAACGAATCCCCTGACCACTGAAGCCCCACCCAGAACAGCAGCATCGAAAGTGTTGAGACCAGGTTGAGGTGACACAAAGACAGATTGGTCAGATCTAGCAAAAGACCCCAATCAGGTCCCAGCAAGGAAGGAAATTTCAAGGATCCAGTCGAACATTCAACTATAGTAAAACACCAGAAACTGGGTAATTTGTAAACAATGGAACTTTGTTTCTCACAGCTGTCTAGACATTATAAATCTAAGACCTAGAACTAGCAGTTTCAGTATCTGGGAAGTACAGGTGTTAGCCTTCAAGACAGCATCTCAAAACTATGTCCTCCAAGTGGGAAAAAAATATTGTAGTCACACATTGCAAGAGGGATGTAAAGGTAAAAGGGAAGTTTAACTGACTCTCCCTAGTCCTTGTTACAAAGTCAGCATACCAGTGAACTATGAAGGTCATAGGATCCATCTAAATATGAATGGCAATCCATTCTGATCTCTCAACCTTGATGGCAACATTTGATGCCAAGGACGTTAGATGATCAAAGTGGTAGTTTAAACTTGTGGGGAAAGTTTGGTGTGAAAAAAAAACAAAACTCTAGACAGCGAACTTGAGGAATGGAATAGTATTTCTGCTGTAATCCCCAGGGCCAAGTATATGGCTCAGTGTTGTGAAATATTTGTGTACACTATGTGAAGATGTAGTACTGTGATTGGTTTAATAAAGAGCTGAATGTGGCAGGAGAGAATAGGCAGGACTTCCAGGGAGAGAGACCACTGGGAAGCAAGTCAGGCATCCAATATAGAGGAGAGGCAACTGAGCAATGTAGTAAAGGCATATTAATAGAAGCAGGTCAATTTGGGTTGTAAGAGCTAGTTGAGGAAAGGCCTAAGCTAAGGTCAAGACTTCATGGTTAGTAATAAGTGTCCATGTTTGTATTTGGGAATCCAAAGATAGTGCCATAAGAAAGCATGCTACAGCCCAATAGACATTAAAAATTCAGTTAATTTTGATAAATAAACAGATGCAGGACATCTGTCTAAGAATCTGTAAACTGTAATAGAGACATACTATCATTAAAAGAGCTGAGGGTATAGCTCAGTTAGTAAAGCATTTTTAAAGATGGAATTGGGAAAGTTGGTGTTTTCTTGTTTCCTGTTAGAAAAACAATACACTTCAACAACAAAATGTTAAATGAATTCTTGTGTCTAGGAACCATACTTAACCCTCAGGAATGAGGATAGAAACTAAACATTCATGCATGTGTATAATAGGTTCTGGTCACATCCATCACTTTACCTCTCTCACCCCAACACCCTTCTTCCCACCAAGCCTCCATCCCCTTTTCATCATTTTCATGTCTTTTTGTTTTATCTTTGTTTTTGCTTTGTGACCCACTATGTTTAAGCAGGGTGGCTCACATGGGCATGATGAGGAGGCTCACGTAGGCATGAATGTGAGCTTTCCAGTAGAGCATGAAGACAATAATTTCCTTCCCCTAGCAACTTTCTACTTCCATTGCCTTCCCTGAGCAGGACTCCTTGAGTCCCTACTCCCGCCTAAGAAGGAATGTTTGTTATCTCAGTTTGTGCAAATTCTATGCAGGCTACTGCAGCTGATAAGAATCAGTGAGTGTCACTGCCCTGTCAACCCCCTAAGAAGTGACTCACAACTGTCCTCCCAGTTATCCAGCTCTTACGTTCTTCTCATCCCTTCCTCTACAATGTCCCCTGACACTTGAAGGAGGTGGTATAGGTGCCCCATCAAGGCTTACCACTCAACCGTCACTTGTTCTTGCTACCTTAAACAGCCAGCAATCTCTGCACTGTTTGCTACACAGAGAACCTTTTCAGATCAATGCAAAGGACCAAACTAGTTCGTGAATATAAACACAAATACTCGGCAGGCAATTTGAGAACATGTCCATTTAGGAAAA
Organism: Ellobius talpinus; assembly: GCA_001685095.1. NCBI lineage: Eukaryota > Metazoa > Chordata > Mammalia > Rodentia > Cricetidae > Ellobius > Ellobius talpinus. The sequence continues at coordinate 7,498 of LOJH01042519.1, read as the reverse complement.
CAGGTAGTAGATTCCCTATGACCTCCTTAGTCATGAACCTTTCCAAGTTCACAGTACCAGGCATGAAATCTGTCCTGAGGAGCAGTCCACAGATACAATTGGAAATCATTTGGTTACCCCTATAACAGACATGCCCCTGTTAAAGCAATAAGAATCTCTTGACAACATGTAAATAAGGAAGTTTGCATCATAACAATGTCCAAAGCCAGAAAAGACTTTTGCTGATTCCTCCACTGCCACCACTCAGCTTCCTGCACAGAAACTGACAGTAGGGAATGAACTTCCAGCTTAGTTCCACCAAGATTTCTCTGTATTCTAAAGTTAAAATATGAAGTATCTTCAATAATAGGGCCTTACCACCTCACTATGGAAGGCATCCAAGGGCATTAGCCTTAACCTGTATAGTTTGGGGTACTCTGGGGCCTTCCTAGCCAATAACTCCTAGAAAGGTATCTTACATCTGGCAGTAAGATATTTATTTAATAACCTGTGGCTTCAGGATTGGCATTGTTATCCCCATGGATAGCATCTACATTGAAAGTCTTCCATTGTCATTGTTTTGTTTTGTTTTGTTTTTGAGACAGTACCTTACTGTGTACCCCGGCTCACCTGAAATTCACCGAGATCCACCTGCCTTAGTTTCCCAACTGTTGGTATTAAACGTGTGCCGACACATCCAGTCAATCTTTTTTAAATTATATGTTTGATTAGCTTTAAATTATTGGGTTTCTATGTGACTTATTCACATATCCCCAGTGTGGTTTAACCCTTTCCTCTATTCCTCATCTTCTCCCCATCCCTCAACCAGATCCTTATTGAGACCTTGATGTCAACTGTCTCTCTGTCTCTAATTTTATTCTTTTAGGATAGGAATAGCTATAGGGATTTCATTGAACATTCTTCTCTTAGATTAAAAAAAAGTTACTAAGTATAGAGTTTTCTTGTTTTCCCAGAAGTACATTCAAGATCAAAGCTAAGAACTACAATATGTCAAGAGAGCCACCCCCAGTAGTCTACTATCGGATGTGGTCCTGCACAGCCTGCTGAGAGATTGCTTTAGAACACACCTTCCTACTGGCCACCACCTCCTCTCCCTGGATACTTTATGAAGAGAACTGAAGGAGGCTTCAGTTAGCAAGGAGGCTAACCTACTAAAGAGACACCATTCCCTGAGCAGGAGGAGAACTTGCCACTGAAAATCAAAGGACAAGAGCTATAAGTTAACCAATTCATTTTTAGGACTAAGAGGTCATGAGCTGATGGCAGGATGGCCAGTCCATTCTCCAAAGGACATTATTTAGCCAGCATATTGGGAAAGAAAGGATTTGAAAGACCTGTAGGAGAGCCTACCCAGGAATAAGCTGAAAAGTATAAGCCTGCCAAACAGTGAAGCATTTGCTCTTGTCCCTCCCTGAAAGAAAAATGGGCAAGAAGGTTGGAGATAGAGAAGCCTATTCTTTGTGGGAAGAAGGGAGGAAAAGATTTTTGAAACAACATAAGACTTTTATAATAATTGAAAGTCGCTAGCACTTTCTACACTCAATATTACTAAGATACCTGCTAATACCTGTATATAATTAGGTACTATGATACCTAATTGTATTGTAGTATATTGATGGATAGTAACTGGAAGCCTATACTGAACTGAAACTCTTCAATAAATATTTAGCTGTATCTTTCACTACTTCTATATTTATTTAGGATGAAGATGAACATGTTGTTACTCTTTGGTGTGTGGCCCCTTTCCCCCCTTGTCCAAATAACATTGCAAATATATGTTCAGAATATTTATGCCTCTTGAGACTCCCCACAGAGATACAATAAAACGAAAGAGCAACTTGAGGTTCCTGAAAAGCTCCCCTGCCCTACCTTTGCAGTGACAGAAACGACAGACATCAGGGGCTTCTGTGTAGGATACCAGAAATGACTACAGGACCTTCAGCAAGGAGCAGACTGGATGTGGGGGAAATGTGTCTAAAATAAACCCTCAAAGATGGGGCTTGGTACTGTTTGGCAATATGACACAAGGAGAGAATCATCCTGGTGGGAGAAGGATGTCCTAATGCATACCTATAAGAATTCATTCCAAATTCTGCAAAGAGGAGTCCTAGACAAGAAGTGAATTAAAGGGAATTGGGAAATCAGTAGGTACCCTAAGGAAATGAACTCGGTGTGGGAGATTATTAAAAACAGGTAGGGACAGTTGATGGGAAGAACATGTGCCTCCACATCATGTCACAGCCTCCCAGGGGACAGTCAAGTCAAGATGTGCTACCAAATGCAGTGACCAGACTGCAGCTTGCATGAAGGTTAGTTGAGCTCATCAAAGACACACAAAGAAGGGGCTGGAGAGTATAGACTAGAACCAATAAAAAAAGTTCTCAATAAACCCTTATAAATGTGAAAACAAAAGGGTGGCATAAAAGGACCTCTCTCAGAGAGACCATGGACCAACTATTCCACCGCACCTGCCAAGGAAAGGGAGTTCATAGATTATACCATAGGAATTTGAAAAAGATATTATCATAATACTTCAATATGATTCCATTTTGCCGCTTTGGGTATGTTGAATTTCCAGGCTAAATATGGTCTGGAAGACTCAATAATTAAGATTATACTTAATAATGGCACATGTTCTTCCCATGGGGAAGGAGCACAAGACACAAACAAACCCACGTGTATAAGTTTATTAAAGATCTGTGCGAATGGGTCCGTGGGAAAAATAGTGAACAGAGGGGGTGACAAGGAAGTGGGAATGGCGTCTTTAGCTTTTAAAGGTTTCCCGGCACATGCGCATGAGGGGGAAAGACGTGCCCATGTAAGACGCTGATGTCGGGTGGCACTACGCCCTGCGCCTGCGCATGGGGGCTTCTACGTCAAACGCTGGTGACGCAGATAGTGGGCGACTCACGCATGTGCCCCTGGGTTATGTATGCTGGCCTCTGAACCCGAAGTGCAGCCTTATGAGTGGCTAAAGGAATTACAGCTGGAGATTCAGCACTGTATTTAAACTGAGCTTTTCATCTTAAGTTAAAGAAACAGAGGACTCATAAGCATCCCAGGCTTTTTAATAGCAATAGGCAGCGTCTCTTGAATAGAGACATAGTTTTAAAGCCCATACAATAACTTAGCTTAGAGTCACATTGAAGCATACTATTGTTCTACAACGCTCATGTTGTCAACCCATGCAAATGCTTCGATTTTTCTTTTAATCTTTTCTTTATTTTGTATTCACAGATGATGAATTCTGGTTAATTGGACATGGTGCTCAAAATTTCAGGTGTCCCCTAAATAAGTAAAATAGAACCCTCACAGAGCCACGGCAACATTATGCTTGAGTCAGATGGTTGTGATTTCTTAAAGCCCAAGCTGAAGTCTCCCGTGGCCAATGAGTAAGGTAAGTCTAGCTTGTGCTGAGCGATTCCTACCTTAGAACTGTAGAAGCCTTGAAGCGAGGACGTGTACATTTTGAACGGATTTTAGTTTCTTATGGATAAAATATAGCTTCTAGTTTGAGATGCAAACAGATGAAACTTAATTGCATTCAAAGCTAGGTATTACCCATAGGGAACTCAAAAGCCATCTGAATTCCTGTGCTGTCTGGGAAATGAACCAAGAACTATACTGGGGTGCCATCGCTAGCTTGACTAGAGGTGAAACAGAACTGCTAAGCCAATACTGTGCACTTTCACCCCTAAGGGTCTGGGAAATAGGCACAAACAAAATAGTCAAGAGCTTAAAATTTAGCTGTGGGAAATTTATTGCAGCTAAATAGAGAAGGAAACAGCTGATCCCTGGGGAAGCAAGCAGGCTGTAATGCAGAATACAATTTGTAGCAGTGGTAAAGCAATTCCCCAGTACTGTGTGCTCCACAGTCACTTCAAGGAGGGCCCCCCCGGTACTCTCCACTCTGGCACCTGGGGAGCTCAGGGATTCCCAACACAAAGACCCATCAGTTGAAGGGAGAAGTGACAGAGGGTTCAGGGAGATGGGTCAGCTAATGGATGGGGGAATAAATTCTCCCAGAACACTCCATGTTCAGACCACTGGAAATGGAGTCACCCTTCAAATAATCGGTATGCAGGTTTCTTTTTTTCCATTTTCAATTTATAATAACAATAACGACCTAGACATAGGACATTTCCTGGGCCTTAATGACTGTCTGAGGTTAATGGCCCTCAACTACACCTCAGGCCATCAACCCCTCCCAGCTGGTCATTAATCTCCAGGAAGTATCCTGTTCCAGGGTCATTACAGTTTCCGTATCAACTGTACCTTAAATGCTTTATGGATTCTGCAGATACAGATCTCTTGCCAATAGAGGCTATAAAACCTGTTTAGAATTCCAAAATTATTTTGAGCTTGACCTCTCAAAAATGTTTTCTTCTAAACCAAAATTGGCCAAAGAAAATATGCAACTTCACTTTTCCTGAGTTACTTACATTTTGGCAAGAGAGAGTTCAACTCAATGTTACAGTGAATATGCCAAAGATCAATTAATATTGGAGGGAAATAGCAGCTTTAAAGAGGAATGCCTGTTCTTCTGACGAGTAGCACCATGCAGCCTTTGAGAGGGGATGCTGTCTGTGGAAATAGCTCCCTTTGATGATGCACGTGTTTAGATGGCAGGCATTACATTTAATGGACAGACTTTTCTCAATACATCTAATCCTAAAGCCTCTGTTTATTTACTTTCATCGGAAACATTCCAGTGTGTACACAAATATCATAATAAGCATTTGTTTCACTACAAAATATTCTACATAAGGAGGAACTGAAACAAGAGTGAAATACAACTGCCAGGGGTAGCAGCCAAGTTTCCACCTCACAGGAAATGGAAGGGTAGATTCTCAAGAAGCCTTGAGGATCTAGAGAGCTCAAGTATGGACAAAGGAGGAAGACCAGATAAACTCAGGAATTCCAACTATTGGCAATAGGCCCATGCCCGGACTAAGCAAAAAAGCCATAGAAACATGGCGGCTGGGCTTTGTAAGCCTGTGCTGGTCAGTATTTGTCAGCTTAACACCAGCCACCTGGGAAGAAGGAACCTCAAATGAGTAATTGCCTCCATCAGATTGGCCTGTGGGCATGTCTGTGGAACATTTAACGATTCTAATTGATATAGGTGGTGCCATTTCTGGGCATATGTACCTGAGCTGTGTATGAAAAGTTGTTGAGCAAGCCAGAAAGTAGTGTTCCTCTGTATTCTTGACTTCAGTTCTCGCCTCGGCTTCCCTCAATGACAACAGACTGTGACTGGTAAACCAAATACACCCTTTAATCACCAAATTGGTCTGAGTCGGTATTTTAGCATAGCAGTGAAAAGCAAACTAGGACCGTAGAGGTAGGTAGAAGCACTAGCTGAGCCCAGCATTGGGGAAGAACAGTGGAGGTCATGGGGAAAGCATCAAAGATACATGAATGGAGATTCTTCAAAGACCCTTATCTGATGCAGAGTGATAACTGCATTCCCAGCTTGTGGGTCCAGATCCTCAAACTGAACAATGTAAGACACCTAGGGCACAGAATCAGAGCATGGGGAGACTGCTATAGTAAAATCTGTAGGGGACCAGCCTCGACAAAAATACCACTTGCCAGGGTAGGGGTATGGGGATCAGAAATGTAAGTAAAGAGTACGAAGATGCGAAAATAATAAAACAGAAACCATAGAATAGTACCGGGAGAGTGGTCCACTGAATACTGAAATCACCTGCGTTTAATTTTCCATGAACTTTTAAACCCCAACACAAAAGGGGGAAGAAGGCAACAAAAGACTTCTTTAACATGGTACAGAGGACAACTCGAACAGTTAATTGCTCCAACACTTTGAGACATCAAGCTATTAGCATTCTGTTGTTTAGGCAGTGAAGCTACCCTAGATCAAGTATCCTGAAAGCAGCCACTCCCCCAGGGAACCTCCTATTACAAAAGAAGGAGCAAAAGTATGCTTGCATATCCTAACCATCTATCTGTCTGTCAGGGTGGAGTGGATCTACCCATATGGACCATCTTAATGTCAAAAGAACCAAGTAACCACATCCTGATTCAGAATCTATAGCTCTGATGTTGTTAGCAAAATTGAGCATTCTCTAACTCTCTGACCTTCAGACAAGGTGGAAATAGGCTCACATTTTTGGGCCTCCACAAAAAGCTGGACAACTTGTACAAAAGAACTATTTTCCTCTGTTTTTAAAACCAAGATGCTGGCCAGTTAACCCAGTTCCTAGTGAGGGTCCCAGTAAAGTCTTGATATAGGTTATTATGTCTTATAAGGATTCATGTAGAAGTCTAGTCCTGGTGGAGTGGTGTTGAGAGAGTGTGAGAACCTTGAGGGGTGGCACCTACAGGGAAGAAATTATGCCATTGGAGTCACTACCTTCAGCAAGAACCATTCCTGGTCTCATAGAGTAAGTTCTTATGAGTATGGGTTCTTAAAAAGTAAAGAAACTTCAAGGACTTGGCCTCTTCTGAACTTAACAGCTTTCTTGCATTTTCTTTACAGTGCTATGATGAAGTAAGAGGAAACATAGAAAAAAGGTGAAAAAACAGTAGTAATTATGGGTTTTCAGGCTCTGAAACTGTTACTTTCCTGAATAAACCTTTATAAAATATAAGTTCCCAGGTTCAAGTATTTTGTTATAACATCAGAAATATGGTTAAGACTCTCTTCCTAGTTTTCAGCTTGCCTCCTTCTTGCCACATTCTTACTTGAAAAAAAACACATATCTCTATGTTTTAAAAAGACTATAGTTAATATTGTCACTACGGAATTTGTTTAGAGGATTTTAAGAAAATTAAATATAGAGCTACCATATGAGTTACATGTGGTATATAGCTAAAGGAATTAAAGTTAGCAGATCACAGTTATACCCTCACATCTCTGTTTACTGCAGCACTACACACTATAGCTGTTGTGAATGCATATATGTATGTATGCATATATGTATGTATACATGTGTGTATATAATAAGACCAGCCACCCAACAGATGAGCAGATAAAGAAAATGTAGTATGTCATGCTGGGAATGATAGGCTCAAGGCAAGGAAACAGCAAGTATTGAAAGTATTTACCAGAACTGATAGAAAAAGAAACTTTATTAAAAAAATTCCATATCTATCACCCTTCAGAAAACTCAGCTCCAAATGGATCCAAGGCTTCAACATAAGGTCAGATATCCTGAATCTCATAGAATCTTACTGGTGTGGAATAGCCTTGACCTCACTGGCACAGGAAAAGACTTTCTGAACAGAACAACATTAGCGCAGGAACTAAGAAAACCATGTATAAATGGGACCTTGAGAAACAGAAACACTCCTGTCCAGCAAAGGACACCATCATTTAGGCACAGCATCAACCTAGAGAATGGCGAAAGATTTTTGTTGTTGCTGTTTTATTGATTTTTATTGACCTATACGTTTTTATCTGATTCCCTCTCTTCCTCTCCCCTCTCCTTCAACCCTCTTCCATGGTCCCCATGCTCCCAATTTACTCAGGAGA
>LOJH01042518.1:0-18180 GCA_001685095.1 Ellobius talpinus | reverse complement strand
TTGGTGAAGATCTTTTCCCATTCTGTAGGCTGTCATTTTGTCTTGTTGACTGTGAACTGACCCTTATTTTACACAAAATGGCCACAAAGCACATGAATAGTGGCAATTCTGACATGTAACAGTGAATCCATCAAATTCTTCAAGTGCAAGGTGAAAATATAATAAAATCTTGAGAAACTTTACATAACTTTTATTGCAATGCATTGTTATTGTTTTTCTGTTTTATTATAGCTGTTATTTTCTTACTGTGTCTAACATTTAAACTAATCTTTAACATATGTATATAGAGGGAAAAGCCACTGTATATATAGTGTTCAGTGGTGGCCTTGGGCATCTTTTAGTGTTTTTTTAAACATAACCTTCACATAGTAAAGAATTATTATATAAGTCAAAAAATTAACCCCCAAAACATTTTTATATCATTTTTGGGGTAATTGAACCTCACTAGTTCAATTTCTTCTGTGCCTTTCAGAAATTTTTTTAAGTATGATGTCATTCATATAGTTATAGTCAATAGGAAGATTGTAGAAAAGTAAATTTACTTAATCTTCCAGGAAGCAGGTGTTCTCTGTTTGAAAATTTAAAACATTGAACTATATCATAGAGTCATACAAAGACTTTGTCTCACACAGTCCGAATATGCTGAAATCAATGCCCAGCCCCTCAGAGGAAGAACATACTTGTGGAATGTACCTCTAAAGGGCTAATTAAGTTCAACTAACAGGATGAAGGCAAACCCTGATACAGTGTAACTAGGTACTTAAAGGAGAAGACTGGAAAACAGGCTGAACAGGATAGCCATGTGCAGATACAGGAGGAAGAAGGCTGTCTCCAAGCCAAGGTCTTGCCTCTAGAAACAAATTGTTATTCTTTAAGCAGCCTAATTTGTAGTACTTTGTTAATGTTGCCTCAGTAAAGAGAGACAGAACCACATCATTACAGCAAGATATTGATTTTGTTTAATGTTCGGGGGGAAGTTCTGCATGAAAAAAATTTAGTTACTCATTTTTCTTTCTTTTCCTTTTCACTTAGACTAAAAACTTACAATTGTAGCAGCCAGCACGTGTTCTCTAGGGGAGATACTCTTAAAAAGTGTTTAAAAGTAAAAAATCTGGAAATTCGTCCGTTTCTCAATCTGTTCCTCAGCATACCAACTAGAATCTCTAAATCCATGAGGGAAATACCTGTCTGATACAAAGACGGATAGTTCCAGAAAAGAATCGAATCTGGGGGATGGGAGAAATGTGACTGCAGTGATGTGTACATAGAAGCAAGACTGACTATTAGACATGGAGACAGAAGATTAGAAGAGATAAGAAAGAAGAGAATGTAAGGAAGGGGTAAAGAAAGGAGAGAGCAGAAGATAGAGAGATGCAATGTGGGAAAATAAAGAAGAAAAAAGTCACAGATCCCCTTTTTCTTGTTTATTAAACATTGCTGACAGAATTCCATAGAATTCTTTCAAAATGGAGATTTCGCTACTGTTTGATAATAATGTTCTGGAGGAAAAGGCCAATAATGTGCAAAATGAAAGAATGCTCTGAAAAACCTGTCTCTGCCTCCTGAGTCCTGGGATTAAAGTTGGCTGGGCTAGAGCGATGTTTCAGCAGTTAAGAGCACTGCCTGCTCTTCCAAAAGTACTGAGTTCAATTCCCAGCAACCACACGGTGACTCACAACCATCTGTAATGAGATCTGGTGCCCTCTTGAGGAAGAGACCTGGTTGGTGGTCCTCATCAACTTAGACCATGAAACCCAATATGGACAAGTTCAACAGAACCACCATATAGGGGATGCCCATACATGATTCAGCATTACCAGGGCATAAATTACATTCGAATATCATTCACCACTACCACCAACTGACACCTTTATTTTAAAAAGGTAAATGGCTATAGCTATGTGCTTGTATTTCTGGTTCCTCTATTCCTTTCCCTTGCTCTTCATGGTAGATCATATGACAGGATCATTCTGCATTATTACTATGGATATGAAATACAATTTGAGATCTCATATCATATCTCTAGCATCTCACTTTTTGCTAAAGATTGCCTTCATCATTCAGGGTCTTTTGTGCCTTCATATCAACTGTAGGATTGTTTTTCTCTGTACTGTAAAGAATGTATTGGGATTTTGATAAAACTTGCATTGATTCTACAGATAACATTTAGTAACATTGTTTCTACAATATTAATTCTACCATAATCATATAGCTCTTTTCATCTGCTAATGTCTTCTTCAATTTCTTTCTTTTCTTTTTCTTTCTTTCTTTTTTTGGTGTCTTAATGTTTTCCTTGGAGAGACCTTTAATCTCCTTTGCTAAGTTTATTTTTAGACATGTTTTCCCCTTGCAGTTATTGTGAATGGGATTTCTTTTCTGATTTCTTATTTTGGTAAACTCAAGTTTGTATACAGAAAAACCACTGACTTCTCTGTGTTAATTTTGCAGCCTGCTGATTTGCTGAAAATGATTATTACTTCTAAAGAGTTTTATGGTGGGCAAGCAGACTCTTGAGCAGAAGGTTGAATGGAATTACAACCTCTGAAGTTAGTCACATCCTGACAAGGCAGTTCCTGCCATGAGAATATTGTTAGGTGGCCCTCAAATCTTCTACAGCTCATATGCATTTTCAAGCCCAACTATCTTTTAAAAAATTCATATCTTTCCATTAAACAGATTTTGTCTCAGTTAACTAGGTTTAGTTTCTGCTGGCTACAATCAAATTACGCTAATGTACACATTGTTAATATCCCTTTTCTTTTAAGTATGATATCCCTTTTTCTTTAAGTCTGAGTCTAAAAGATTTTGATTTATAATTTAAATTTTATTGTGTATTTCTATGCACTCACTGGTAACACCAAGGAAGTCTTTAACAAGTGAGAAGTATAATTAGAAAGCATTTTTCTCTCTCAGGTCTCCTTTAAGGAAGTAGTAAATTGTGAGCACTTAAAGTCTTGATTACATGTCGACAACCAGTCATCAAAGGTCTGCTTAGCACTGAACCCCACAGTCTTGGTGTCTACGGGATTTTATCTTCAAAGAATGGAGTTTGCATCAGCAGAATAATCTACATAGCAAGTACATGTATTTCTGAAAATAGTTTTAGTCACATTCTAGAAGCTAAATCTCTTCTATCATTTCCTTGAAGGAAGGAACATGAAAGGATCTTAGCTGTAAATTTCACACCACTCATGGCTCCCTGAGAAAATATGGATATGCAGTGTCTATACAGAAAGAAGCAAGAAATGTGTTGAGCAATTTTCTGTAAATCCTGACTTACCCTATAATATACAATTCATCTTGCAAATTCATTTTACTTCCTCTATAAATTTTCTATTTATCATTTTGATATTGTTATCTAGATTCTCTTTATCTTTTTTGAGAAATATGTTTCTTTGTAGCTTTTTTATTATCTTTGGGAAGTGTAATTCTCAAGGCATAGTTATTGATGTGTGTGTGTGTGTGTACTCTAAATTGAAACACTCAAAATATCTACATTTTGTAAAAATCCTGTTCTACCTAGCATTTGTAAAACTGCATATGAAGGGGTTGTACTCATCTGGGGGCATAGCATATTTTAGGAAGTGTTTAAATTTGGCAAACCTTACCAAAATCAAATGTTTGACAGGTACATTTGGAGCGTTTAGTGTTGAGTGAGGTTTCTGTCCCTCCTGGTACTGCAATCGTTAAGTCCCAAAGAAATCACACAGAGGTCTACATTAATTATAAACTGATTGGCCCATTAGCTTAGGCTTCTTATTAACTCTTATAACTTATATTAGCCCATTATTCTTGTCTATGTTACACATGTGGCTCAGTACCTTATTCAGCGAGGCAGTCACATCTTGATTCCTGTGTCTGGGTCACGACTGCAGACTGAAACTTCCCTCTTCCCGGAATCCTCGTTGTCCCACCTCTACTTCCTGCCTGGCTACTGGCCAATCCGCATTTTATTAAAAATAATACAAGTGACAGGATGAAAGACCATTGTCCCACAGCNCTTCTTATTAACTCTTATAACTTATATTAGCCCATTATTCTTGTCTATGTTACACATGTGGCTCAGTACCTTATTCAGCGAGGCAGTCACATCTTGATTCCTGTGTCTGGGTCACGACTGCAGACTGAAACTTCCCTCTTCCCGGAATCCTCGTTGTCCCACCTCTACTTCCTGCCTGGCTACTGGCCAATCCGCATTTTATTAAAAATAATACAAGTGACAGGATGAAAGACCATTGTCCCACAGCAGTTTAGCCTAAGGAATGTGGACTAGCAAGTAGGATCATGACTATTTTCAAATATTTAGCTGAAGAAGTTGATAGACCTCATTAATTTATCATGATTTGAGAGAGGTGCAGGGATAGTTAGTTCTCTTTTCTAAAAATCTTTAGAGAATTCCCCACTAGAGGAATCTAATACATGCTAGACATGTCATAGACATGCACACTCCCTGCTAATCGTGAGATGCCTTGACTCTGCAACTCTTCTTCCTTGTAATTTGAATTACTTCTCATTTGAATTTGAAACACGGTTGATGATGCACATTTGTATATCCATCCAAATGACTTTGTGCTAAAAGTTAAGAATGGTCTACAAGATAAAAAAATCAAGTAATAATCTTTTTTCTTTTTTTTTAACAGAAGAGCAGTTTATCAGTTTATTTTGGTCCATGGTGCCAGAAGAACAGTCCATTGTGCAAGCAAATGCATGGCAGCTATCTTGGTTACTGGTCTATTTACGCAATAGACACCATGACCAAACAACTTATAAAATAAAACATTTAATTAGACTTACCGTTCCAGGGGCTTAGAGTTTCTGATGATGGAGCAAAGGCATGGCGGCAGACAGTAGGAGGAAGTGGCAGCTGGAGCCCACATCTCCATCTGATCTGGAAGCAGGAGACAGTGGGAGCTAATTCAAATAATGTTATTCCTCTAAAATCTCAAAGACTTCTCTGAGTGACATACCTCCAGCAAAGCCACGATTCTAATTCTATCCATATAGTTCCACCAACTGGGGAACAAATACTCAAACATATGAGCCTATGCAGCTATCGTCATTTGAAACCACCACAGGCTCCTTGCTAGTGGCAGGAACTAGAGGCTGCCTCTCTTCCCATGTCCCTCACCAGGAAGCAGAGAACAGAACTGGAAGGGTGATTGGGCTGTAGCTCATACAGCCCCATTCTCGGGACTCCCCTCTCCATTATGCAGGCAAAGGACTTACCAAACCAGTGCCACCATCCAGGGGTAGGAGGAGTTCAAATAAGTCATCCTCATTTTCATTGCATAAAAACACAGTGACGTTTTCATTCGGGATTTAAGAATCTGAGGAGGTGTGCACAGAATGAAGTAAATTAACTTTTAAATTTAAGATGAGGCAATAAAATTTTTGTGATGTGTAAATGGGGTTGCCCTCTTAACTAGAAACTAGGATTCCAGATAGATTTCAGGAGAGAAAAAATGTTATTTCAGTAAGTTTAATGAAGAGTAAGTTACATGGATAATAAAGAAGGAAATTAAACATAAATAATGGAGAAATGGGATGTCACTTATAATTTATCAAGAAATAGAATTAAAGGAGCTGTGTTATCATAGACGATGCTACCTCTGGGCAGATGGAGTTCTCCTGTGGGCATGGAAGCAAGCAGGGCCAGCTGGCCAGATGGTAGACTCCAGTAACTTGAGTATCTCTAAGAAGCTCTGTGGCCAAAGACACTTGATTTTCTTTTTAATGTAGGAAGGAATGTGCATCCTAAAGTAAATTATGTGTAGTTGTAGTTAAAAAATGCCTGTCACCCTATGTTATATACTATGTATTTGTGTAGTAAATGTAGATCTATGATCTAACTTCTGGAAAAAAGGTATAGAGAAAGTTCATATTAATGATTTTACCAATAATTCATCATTATATAGAATTTGAAAAGTCAGTTTTCTGACACCTCAGGGAAAGAAACATTCGATGGTAATTTTATTTTTTTGACACAGGGTCTCCTTTTATAAACCAGGCTGACATTAACTTCCAGTCTTCTTGTTTCAGTCTCTGAGTGGTGAAATTATAGGTTTCTGTTATAGGTCTGCTTCATTTTGTGGTTTTGACAACATATAATTGAGATTACATGCCTTCCTTATAATCTATTGCCATATTTATTAGAAAAATAGGATGTGGCTTCCTTCTTCAGAGGGATACTATAAGGAACATAAAAATTGCCTGCGTTGCATCCCTGTATTTGAGGTCCTCAAATGCTGTTAAGAAAAGTTATAGCTATTGTCACATATAGTGGTGTTTTCACTCTTCATTCAATTCATGTTCAAGGTGTTATGGAAGAGAATTTATTTCTGACTGAATGGATAAGGAGCTTTTCCTAGCAGTAATTTTAAACATTAAATGTTTTCCTTTAGACGCCATAGAAGAAAATTGAAGAAACATTTAAGTTAATATTAATACAATCCCCTCTAGCAAAATGAAAAAAAATCAATTGAAATATGTCGATATTTTATTAGAATTATTTAGGATTATTGGGATCAAAGCCCAACAGAAATTAAGGGTGCTTGATCAATAGTATAGAAGCATTTTTAAAAAGCAGGTAAAGCTTTACACATTTTTCTGAAACAATAAAGGAAACAATAGGTGAAGTAATGGAGGAAAATGGGCTAAAAGTAAGTATTTAGCCAATACCAATTGCCAAGGAGAGCTTGTAGGCTTTTTTTTAAAAAAAAAAGGATATAGCCCATGCTTATCATGTAGGAATTAGATTGATTAATCAAAGACCTACTTTTAGAAGAATGTTGTTAAAGCTGAAGGAACTGCTAAGCAAAGTAGAATGAATTGTGTCCATGGAGTCAGCCTAATTATCAATGTTTCATTTGACAACTCTCAAGGCAAGAAAATACCAACAATTAAAAGACACCAGTAACATCTTTGAGTTGATTGTTATTTACAATTGAAAAAAATGAGCCATAAATGGTGCACTTTCAGGTGTGTACAGGAGTGGAGAACATGATGGAGATTTGAAAACCTGGTGAAAATAATTCCTTAAAGCCTTCTAGGAGAAAAATAAATCTTCAACATTGTTCTCCCCTTGATTTAGCACTCTGGGGAGTCTGGGTTATGCCCTTCTGATATATAATTTGAGAAAAGAAAGCCTTTCTCCACTACCCCAAAATATCTCTACAGTCAGTCTTAGATTTTGCACCCCATAATTATATTCTTTCTTCCCCCTAAAGAGCTCTTGTGTTTAGTTGCCTCCTGGGACTGGAAAACACTCTTGGGGGAAGAAAATGCATCAATTAACACTTTAAGGAGAATTTGTTACTAAATAAAGAAGTGAGAGAACTGAAGCCACAGAGAAGATTGCACTAGGAAAGAAATTATACCTGAGACAATTTTCAAACACTTCTCAGGCATCCCTTGGGCTTTGCAAGTGAATGTGCTGTTGATAATCATAAAGGTTTCTGGTTTAACAATCCCATAGTGCAGTATGCCAACATACTTACTTGTATTGCAGATTTGAAACTAATAGTTGAGTGACTGTCAGATACCTCTAAAAGCCTGTCTTCATTCCTCTAGACTTGGACTCAAACTAGTTTAGGAGTCCTGGTGACATAAATGAAGACCTTGTTCTCAGTGAGAACTCTCAGATTCCACTTGGATCTTGTCTTGTATCTGTTACTAATATGAGACAAGGATGGCAGTTGAGAAAGAGGAGTGTTTTACATAGCCTCCTGGCGTGCAGATTGCATGCCCACTCCAATGTCATCTTCTAGAGTCCAAAGGCCGCCCCCCGCCCCCCCCGTTTTTAAGGGAAGTTTCTTTCTACTGGTTTTCAGACTCTCAGAACGTTGTACCTATTCCAGGTGCTCACACCTGACTTGGGAAATTAAAGGTAAACATAAGCTGTCAGGCTTTAGATAGAGTTTTTCATCCTCCCTGGATTTTTAGGGCAAAGCTTCAGGGCAGGAAGGCAACTCCCCCAAGGGAAGATGTCTCTTTCATTCTGCACAAAGTTTCTCGCACTGCACAGCAGCATCTTTCTTAAACTTGGCGAAGGTTAAGTTGTAGAGACTAGAAGTCTGGGAATTTGTTCAAGTGGGACAGATTGACTGCACAGCCTGGGCTTTCACGTCCACTTCTGGTATCACCAAGAGCTACAACAATAGCAACAAAACAGACAAAACCTAGCATCCACTAGTAATGTCTCTGCGTTTTATCTGATTAAGTTTTATAAATGGTGAAATTCCATGGTTTAACAAAGGTCAAGAACATAGAAAAGTTGAAGGAAAAAAAACCATTATCATTGGTTTTCTTTATGAAAAGACCAGGAAGACACTAATATAGGGAACCCCAGAAGCACTGAGGTCAAAGTTCAGTCAATATTCTTCACAGTTTAAACCATATTAGTTACTTTTTGTTGCCACTGTGACCAAAATATCTTGCAAAAACACTTCAGGGAAGGAGGCTTTATCTCAGCTCATGGTTTCAGAAGATTTAGTCTGGAGTTACTTGAGGGGTGTACCAGAATAGAACATCACAGTAGTGGGGCGGAAGCTTGCAGTAGAGGACAGTTGTTCACATCATGGGGGACAGGAAGCAGAAAGAATAGGCAAGGGCTAGGACTAACGTTTCCTCTGTTTACCCATTTCTCCAGCTAGTCCTTGACTCCTAACATTTTCACAGCCTTCCATAACGGAGCTTCTGGCTGACAGGGTTAAGCATTCAATGCACAAACCTAGGTGGGGCACCATCCCAATCTATAACAATATCCACTTGTGGAGGTAATTTTAATTTTTTGAAATTTAACACCAGGGAGTAGGGGCTCTGATCATCTTTTGTTCTGGACTCTTCACAAATGTCAGTATCTCCTGCTAAAGGTAGAAGTGGGTTTCTTTCCCAAGAAACATAACAGGCATATTGTCTCTCTTCGTCTTACAATTTAGGACAAAAGTTGTGTGGATTTGCCTGCAGTACAATTAGAAAATTCAGTTCCTTAATGATATGATTCCTCAGCATGGACACAAATCTATTGTATGTCCATCACCCTCTTACAATACTCCAGTTTCCTTGCTGCTTAGGGAATGAAGATGAACATGAAGTTCATGCTGATTTTGCACTGCTGTAACTGATACAGTCCTTGATCTACAGCCCAGGAAGCTGATTCCTCTACCATGGTCCAGAAAACGGTAGAAGGTAAACTTGGAAGCTTAAAATAAAATGAAATATCATACTTCACAGTTTATTATAACTTAAATTTTATAATATATTACTGGTATGTTGGGGGGTGTGCACGTGCACACACCATGTAAAAGATCAAAGGACAAGTTTCAGGAGTCATTCTCTTCTTTCACCCTGGGTTCCAGGAACTGAACTCCAATCATTAGTCTGGGTAGAAAGTACCTTTACCTGCGAAGTCATCTTGCCAGCCCCCTCTCACAGTCTTTTAGTTTTGTTTTGATTTGGTTTCTATTGCTGAGGCAAGAGTTCTGTGTATAACAGCCCTGGACATTCTAGAACTTGCTTTGTGGGCCAGGATGACCTAAAACTCACAAAGATCTGCCTGTCTCTGCCTTCTGAGTGCTTGAATTATAGAGGTGTGCCATCACTGCTCAGTTTATTTCACAGTTTTTTTTAAAATTCATTTATTTTTATTTTATGTGTATTAGTGTTTTGCCTGCATGTATGACTGTGTGAGGGTGTAAGATTCCCTAGAACTGGAGTCATAGACAGTTGTGAGCTGCCATGTGGGTGCCGGGAATTGAAACCAGGTCTTCTGGAAGAGCAGTCAGTGCTCTTTTTTATAGTCATCTCTCCAGCCTCTCATTCACAGATTTTAAAGGCTGTGAAATTCCTTCTTGTCTTTTAGAAACAATTTATTTTATTTTAAAATTATGAATATATATATATATATATGTGTGTGTGTGTGTGAGAGAGAGAGAGAGAGAGCTTATGCGCATGAGTGCAGGTACCTAAGGTGACCAGACCTAAACACTGCATCCCCTGGGACTGACTAGAGTTGGTTGTGAGCCACAAGGTATAGATGCTGGGAATATAACTTGGGTCCTCTGGAAGAAGTCCCGTTAACCTCTGAACTATCTCTCCAGTCCCTGTTCTTGTTTTAATGAAGTCTCAGTACATTACTTTATTTTGCATTTATTTATTTAGTGACAGGCTTATGTTGCCCAGGCTTACTATGTAGCTGGGGACAAGCTTAAGCTCCTCCTGCCTCCATGTTCCAAGTGCTAGGATTACAGGCATGCACCATGATGCCTGGCCAACTTAGTCATTTCTATCGTAGATTTATTGACTAGAACTAGAATGGCAAGGTTTATAAATAGTAAGTGGCATTTCCGTTGACAGGCTGAGTTACGCTATCATAATAAACAACTACAATTAGGAACTTTAAATGCTGAGTAAAGTCTTGTGTGCAGCTCTTGCCAGTTCCCATAGGTTCTCTCGGTGTGGTCAGTTTCAAGCTACAGAGCTTAGAGAAAACAAACATAATTAGTCTTCTGAGTCAACTCAAATGGCACGGGCTTTGTACAAGAACTTTGTTTTGTCAATTGTGTGGCACAGAGAGAAGAATAAAGCTTCAGGATAGCTCCGGTTATTTCTGTTAAAAATTTCCAGTGGGCATTGTGGTGCACACCTTTAATCCTAGTGCTCTGAGGCAGAGGTAGGTCTCTGTGAGTTTGAGTCCAGCCTGGTCTACACAGTGAGTTCTAGGACAGCCAGAGCTACATGGAGACCCTATGTCAAAACAAAAGAAAATTAAATAAAACAAACAGAGTTGTCATAAGTCACTATTGTTTTCCTTTCTTTTCTTTCCTCTCCTTTAATTTTTCCAAACAGGGTCTCATGTGGTCTATGTAGGCTGGCCTTGAACTCATAGCTGAGGATAACCTCTAACCACAGATGCTATTACCTCTATCTCTTTTTCACTAGGATTACACACACACCACCACCACATCCATTGGTGCAGTGATGAGGATCAAACACAGGGTTTCATGTATGCAAATAAAGCATTCCACCAACTGAGCTACATTGACCAAAGCAGATCACTTGGCCAAACCTGAGGATTGAAATGCCGGAAAAGATTCCATTTCTGTGCTGGGCTCTTTTGGGTCTTTGAACTACACTCCAGGCCCCAGAATAAGTTGAAGGCTGACACCCTGCCCCAGGAGAAAATGAAGACCGAGGGACCCCTCTTTAGAGAAAATATTGGTTAATGGAGACACAAAGTTGCTGACTGAGTGGAGATCCCTAAAATTCTAGGGAAGCTCCTCGGGGTAGTGAGGGGTGGCAGTATGAAACTGTGTCTCCATTCTCAAATGGCTAATAAGATCACAGAGCAGCTGCTGAGGAGCATCTCGAAGGATTACAATTAATAAGGTGAAAATCTAGAGGGCCAGGATGCATGAAGGTAGGTTGTTATCTGTACTAAACAAAATTAGAAATCTTGTTGAATATTGTGTGGAAGAAGAATGAGGTCCTACCTAAATCACACAGGCAGGCCTTTAGCCCAATTGATTGCTATTTTAACATGAAATATCTGCTTATGAAAGGAATATTATCCCACATCTGCAGCCTTTACAATGACAGTTGCTAATTGTGTTGGGATTCTTAACTAACAAGAGGCTTCAACAAGATTCTGGAATCAAGGGACTGCTTTTCCTTCCTGGGTCTCCTTCATTTTTTCCCAGCTTTCTATTCTGTCTCAAGCAGTATCTGAAGGTGTTGGTAAGGAATTCCCATATAGTAGACTGGGTAGGTACACAACTATATTCTCAGAGTTGGGAGGCTGAAGCATGAGAATCCTAAATTCAAAGTCAGCCTGGTTAACTTTGCAAGATTTTGTAGAAACAAAAAACAAAAACTGGGCTTAGAAATATAAGCCTTTAGTCCAGTTCATTTGAGGGGCTGAAGCAGGCAGATCTCTTTGAGTTAGAGACCTACTCGGCTACATTGTATAACTGTCTTAAAAACAACAACAAACTAACAACAACAACAAAAAAAACAGAAAAAGAGGAAAGAAAAGTAGCTCTGTTGGTGAAGAATTGTAAACCCAAGGTAAACAGGCAGGTACCAAGTTCAAGACAGCCTAGATTACAGAGTGAGTCAATGTAGGGATATAAAATGTTTAAAAGAAAAGAAAGAAAAGACAAAAAGCATGGGGATATAGCTCCGTAGTAAATTATTTTTAATAAAAGGTTTTGTATTTGTGTGTTTTGTTTTTCAGATGTAATGTAGAGACTCCACTGTAAGAGAGAAGGATTAAAATATGCAGACAATTTGAAGTTTATATGCAATGCTCAGGTGGAAAGGATTTAACAAAGTGCTGGATGCAATCAGGAGTAGTCAAATCCTGGATTCCCCTTGAATCTACAGAGCATCGGCTTGACTGTCATGGATGTGGGTACAATAGGTAAATCAGCCAGCACTCCAGTCTGTGTTCTAGCCTCCACTTTATAAGGATTCACTTTCAAAGGGGGCTGTCGTTTCTTTCTTTCTTAAGTTTAATTTCTATTTTATTTTGTGTTTTTTCCTTCTGTCCTTAAATGGACTTTGTTTGGAGGTCATGAGGCAGCACTAGTGGGTCAAGATCATCTGAACATAGCTCCCTTAACTTTGTCCGGTGCCCAATAATTTGTTCAACAGTTTGAAGACCCAAATCATAAGAATTAGAGTGGTTTTGGTAGCATTATAATGATCTTGTTGTAGGGCAGTGGTTCTCTTATAGATGAAGCACCAGAGAGAAGGGCTGAAGCTTGTCTTTGAGGGTAGATGGGAAAGAGCAGTACAGCTTCTTCCTATTGCTGGGACCTGTCTTTGGAGTTTTAGCTGCCATGTAAGAAGTCTAAATGAATCTGTCCTGATATGAGGAAGGGTCAAGTCTCACATAGAAGCCTTATGTTAAGAGAAATATTCAACATTTTGCTAAGGGCCAGTAAAGAAGCCAGCATCAACTACCAGAAATATGAATGAATTTTTCTTTAGGCAATTCCAGAACTGAGGCTTGATTAGCTTTGACTTCCAAAGTGTTTTCTTCGCTGAAGCAGAAACAAACTATTCACTCAAGCGAGCCCTCCTCCTATTTTTAACTCACAGAAGCAATCTCTATAATATGTGTGTGCATGTGTGTTTGTGTCTCTGTGTGTCTGTGTGTGTGTGGTACATGCTTGTGTTCATGTAGGTGGACTATATATAAAAGGGTGTGTGTGGAAGCCAGAGGCTTGTGCGGAGCTGTCTTTCTCAGTCCATTCTCCACTCTACTTTTGGTTATAGGGTTTCTCGCTGAACTTGGAGATGGCTGTTTTGACTAGACTGGTGGCCAGTGGTCCTCCACAATCTCCCTATATCCACATTCTGGTACTGGAGCTATAAGATACTGCATGTCATGGGAGCTTTGACTTGTTTGGTTGGGTTCTGAACTCAGATCTACACACTTGCACAATGAGCACTTTTTCTACTGAGCCATCTCCTTAAGCCCCTTACACACTTTTAAGCTAGTGAGTTAGTGCAGTTTTTATACAGCAATAATAACCAAACATCATTGAAAGAAATGACATCTCCAGATAGAAAAGAGGCACTTTTTTAGTGAAATGACTGTTTTCTTAAAGATCCTAAATTTTCAAATTTTTCTTCTCAACTGAAGCTCAAGTCAGCTATATACTTTTGTGCCTTTCTCAAGATTTACAAAGAAGTTCTCTAGACAAGTTCTGTTACCTAATCCTCAAGCATTTTTCAATTCTAACTCCTCTCTGAAATCTTTATTGACCATTCTAGACAAACACGATCTCTCATTGTTGCCCCTCTAATGGGTTTGCTGATGTCCTGTCTCAGTAGACCCGACAGGTCTGGACCTTAGCTGTGCTTCTTTGTATTGTGTTGACCACCCACCCTAGAAGTTTGTAAATAATAGATGTTCAATAAATACTAATTGACTTACTCACTAATGTAACTATAGCCACAATATTTTAAAGCTGATTATTTTGTCCTTCAACTACATAAAGTTTGTTCTACTGCTTGCTATCAAAACAAGATTGTATATAAAGTTATCCATATAAAGTATATATCTATATAGTTAGTATCTTCAAAACCTCTGTGTGTGGGGGTGGGTGTGTGAGAGAGGGTGAGAGAAAGTGTGTGTGTGTGTGAGTGTGTGTGTGTGAGTGTGTGTGGTGTCAAGGTTTTATATTGTAGTGTGCTGGGTCTGTATGTGTGTTGTTCTAGGAATCAAACCCTTGGGCCTTGTACATACTAGGCAAGTGCTCAACTATTGAATTCCACCTGTAGACCTTATCTTTGTTAATAGAATATTTTTCACCTTGATTATGCAATCTAAAAGAAATGTATTTGAGGGACGGTAATGTCCAAGCTAATAAGTAAGACCATCATACAGGTTGGAAAGAGCTGGGCAAACTTTGTATTTACTCATACAATTTCCTAAGAATGGAAAAAATAGAGAGAGGAAAGGCAAATGACTCAGTGGAAGACAACTTGTTAATTAGTAAACAAGCAAAGTATTATCACATATTGAACCATGTGACTGATATTCAAAGGGTAAAGTACATGGACTATTTCATCTGTTTCCTAAAACAGTGCCCTCTTACACTTCCTTGAGAAGTATGTTTTACCAGCTGTGAGAATTGAGGAGTTAATTTATTGAGAAGAATTAGATAAAAGTTGGAGTCAAGGAGATTTAAAGAAATCTCAGAGACAGATGGGAGGAGAGAGCATTTATGGCTGAGGGCTTGCAAAGCAGAAGCAAACAGCAAGGACAGTTATACAAATCATTCTTCCTTCTTAGAAAACGTGCCTTATCGGACTTGACTTGAGAAGAGCATCAAGCATGATGGGTGAAGATCAATGCCATTTGTTTTCTAGAAGTGTTTAACATGCAGGCATTCTAGACAACGACTATTAGAAACATCATGCTGGAACTGCAGTGTATGCTCTTGGCCTGTGTACTGAACTCACAGTCTTTGTTTATTTGGGTATTTACTGAGAGCATACCAAGAGCCAGACATTGTTCAGGGTACTAAGAACATAGCAATGGGGAAGGAAGGAGAAGCAGATCAGTCTCTGCTCTAGAATTTGGGTTTCCTTGATGGGCCAACAGTCAACAAGCAAATAAATACAATTTTCAGATGATGACACGTGCAATGAAGAAATTAAACCAGAACAGTAGGATTAAAAGAAAATCCTCTCCAAGGTGCCAAAGCAGCCCCAGTGATCCCGCAGCTCTAGGAACCTTAATGGATTTGTGGGCCAAAGTCTGAAATTGTAGTCATACTATGAGACATCTCTGAAGTTCTCTGACTAGTTCTGGTACATTTTCTGACCACAAAACATTTGCTATAGACATAAACACTAATGTTGTCTAGTAGCTTGGAGCTGTTCCAGTAGCTTGAGCCTCTCTCAGCAGTCACACCTTGACTGACAAAACCACTCCAAACATGCCCTGATTTATGGTCTGCTTGTTTATTTTCCCTGATCACTTTAATGCCATTGATATCAGATTGCACTTAACCTTGAATCTCACCTCTTCTGTACTACTGTATCCAGAACATTCTGCTTGCTTTCTGAAACAAGTCTTCTTGATTTGATCCAGGACCTTACCCTTTTTAATTGTTGTGTCTTGGATGGAACATGCTGGCAATGTGAGTCACAAAAATGTGATTCTAGCAGAACTTGGTTTCCCTTCCCTATATCAACACCAGGAATTCTGCCAGCATGTCTATTCTCACACTCTACTGTTTCTGTTCTTTGTTTCTTCCCTCTCTAGTGTTGAGAATCAAATCTATGGTTTCACACAAGTTCAACCACTGAGTTATACTCTAGCCCCATGGTATCTTATAAATCTATAGTAGATTAGAAAGGTTTGCTAACTGAAGGTAAAAAATTATATTTTCAACATTCGTTGTAAATGATCTTAAGTGAGATAACTAAATTCTGTGTCTGTTTGTTTGCAAGAAAACTTCATTAGTTGTTTCAAAAAATGTCAGGTGTCTAGGAGGTCCACTTACGGACAGAGGTGGGGCAAACACTGACAGCTGTGGGGACACCTTCAGGGCCAAGACATATAAGACCAGGTTTGTGGTCACACTGGCAAAGAATCTGAAGAGCTGTGTCAGGAATTTCATCACTATGACAACATACCTAAGAAAGGGAACTTAACAGAGACAAAGTTTGTTTTCCTGACAATATTAGAGGTTTCAGTCCATTGTTTCTGGACCTGTGGTGAAACAGTACATCATGGACAAACTGCTTACCTCATACTGGGCCAGGAAACCAGCAGACATCAGGAAGTGTCAGGGACAAGTTACATCTTTCCGAGGCATTGACCTACTTTTCCTACTAGGCATTTCATTCTTCCCTACTGCTCCATAATGTCATATTCTGACACCTTTGAGGGGCTAGTCCATTGATTAGGGTGGAGCCCTCATAATTTCATCTCTAACTGAGGATTGGCTCTACTAGCTGGAAATGAAATCTTTTAAAAGAACTGAAATAGTAGCATTTTAATTTAAAAATATTTTATTTATTATTTATAATTTCATACATATATATGATTATCTTGATCATATCTACGCCCAACTATTCCCTTCTACTGTTCTAGGACATTTGCCCCAAAACATGCCTCCCTCATCTTCAGGTACACCTCTTCTTTTTTTCTTTTTTTTTTTTAACAGAGTTCAAGTAGAACTGCCTGAAGGCATATAGGCACCCCACCAGTGGCCACACCCTCAAAGAAAAATGGCTTTTCTTACCCTAGCACCCATCGACTGCCAACAGCTCTTCAGTGAGGAGTGGAGCCTTGAAAACCTCTTCTCTACTCATGCTAGAATTATCAACTGGCTTGACCTTGTGCAGATAATTGCAAGTTCACAAGTAAAACTACTAGACATCCAGAAGATAGTAAAATGTTAACATTTTATGACTTTTAATATAGTATTTTCCTAAATCTCTGAGAACTTTATATAACTGTCCTCTCCAACTTCCCAAGTATATATTCTCTGTCTTCTTTTAAAAATTATAAAAACCTAATTCACTGAGTATAATTAATACTGCCTATATATGCATGGGTGTCGGACCATCCACTGGGGAATGGACAACTAACCAGTGCCATACCCCCAAATAAAAGTGACTTCCCCATTAACCTCTAGTAGCTCCTCAGCTAAGGGTGGAGCCTCTGGAACCTCTCCACAATCCATGTTGGAATTTTGGCTGGTTTGCTCTTCAGAGGCTTCATGCTCTTGTGACTCCATGAGTGCAGAAGCCATGTCCTACCCAGAAGTCTGCATCTCACAGTGCTCTGTCCACTCCCTCGTCCTTACATTCCTTCCACCCACTCTTCCATGATATTCCGTGATCGCTGAGGGATGGTGACTAAACCTTTAACACATGCGCCTTTGTGAGGGATAACATATGAAGACACTTTATGTCAATGTATGTTCCAAATCATTTGCTTGAAAATCTCTAAAATGTCCTTTAATAGGGAAGGCGCAAAGAGAACTTACTTAAAGGATAAGTGAGAATCTTACTTTATCCAACTACAAATAGTACTATAGAGCCTCATAAATTTGAAAAATCCCCAGAAAATTGACTTTCTCTCAGTTTTTTCCTCTTCAGACAATATTATTTCCCTTTTCTGCATCTCTCTGTAGGTTAATTTCTTTATGGAGCTGGGCTTCTTCTCCAGGTCCTTGCTTTCTGCTCTTGGACGACTCCCAGGTAACATGAGAATTTCGAGCCACTGTGATGTCATTTGACACAAGCCTGACCAGATACTGCCACTTTCATACCCCCAACTCATCAGTGAATAAAACTCCAGGTCTCTTAGTTAAAATTCTTATGAAAGATAATATGATTGGCCCAGTGAACCTTGAGTTTATATTCCCTGGTTTCTATATGGCAAGCCTTTGAGCTTGGCGAGTTTATGATCCTGTGGTGTAAATGGTAGTCATGGGTATGTTAAGAGGGGAGGTCTTCTTATATAGTGATTAAGGTTAAAACTGAGGCAATGGTTACCATACAGTGAAATTACAAAGACTTGGTGAAGGTATGGAACTCAGTGATCATCCACAGTTACCAAACAGGCCCCTTTTGGGGAGAGTGGGGTAACAGCTTAAAGTCTTCTTTTTTGTTTAAACAGAAAAAGGGGAAATGATGGAGGAGGGTCAT
>LOJH01042516.1:0-19316 GCA_001685095.1 Ellobius talpinus | reverse complement strand
CCTTTGGAAGAGCAGGCAATGCTCTTAACCCCTGAGCCATCTCTCCAGCCCTGTGTGTACAGTCTTGGCTGTCCTGGTCACTGTGTAGACCTGGCTGGCCTTGAACGCAGAGATTTACCTGCCTCTGCCTCCCCAAAGTGCTAAGATTAAGGGCACTGCCTCACAGATGTTTTAATCTTCAATGCTTAGCTTTTTTTAAAAACTAATTTTTCAGTTTAAATTGTATATATGTGTTGTGTATGTTTACTGTGTTGGTGCCTGCAGAGGCATTGATCCCATAGAGCTGGAGTTACAGTGGCCATTGTGAGCTGACCAATGTGGGTGCTGGGAACTGAACTTAGGTTCTCTGCAAGAACAGTACATGCTCTTAACTGCTGAGCCGTCTCTTTTGCCCCTAGTGCTTAGCCTTTTATCTGACTCCTTTTGTAAAACCTCAGATTTACTGTAGCTTAAAGCTTTCCTTTGCCATATTCTTGTCATACAAGATTTCAAAAACATGGAGACAAGATGTATAACAAAAGTATGTTACTGTTGGATGTGGATCTCTGAGTAAAAGGCCAGCCAGGGATACATAGTGGGACCTTGTCTCAGACAATAAAGAGTTTGTTACTGTGTGTATTCTCATTTTCTTATCATCACCAAGGTAAGAATTGAGATAATGGTTTTGGCACCTGATTTAGGTTCTATGTCATTGTTTGTGTATCTTTATGATTATTGAGTAATGATTCTTTTAGAGACAAGATCAGGTAAATATTTGTGAATGATTAAAGTTGAAAATAACAGAAAATTAGTAACAAATACAGGAAACTAGTAAGGCATGCATCTTTTTCTTTCCTCTTTTCTCCTAGGGAGGGGGTTGTTGAGATAGGGTCTTTCTCTCTCTCTCTCTCTCTCTCTGTCTCTGTCTCTGTCTCTCTTTTTGGCCTGGAATTTGCTATGTAGCTCAGAGTGTCCTTTAACTCCTGATCTACCCATCTCTACCTCCCAAGTGGTACTGAGATTACAGACATGTGCCACCATGCCCAACTAACACATGCATCTTGATGCCAGGACTTAAATGAAGAAAATGAATAATTGAATAGTTTATCCCTAGTGTTTTGAATCACACCAGCAAAATATAATAGGTTAAAACCATATTTTGTGTCTTAAAAATATATATTTCTAGGTAAATATTGTGCATGATACTCCACAAATATTTTCTGATAAAATAATTTAAATCTCACTGTTTTTCTTTATCTTTTGTAGCTTCCCTAATAGGATGGTTCTGGGAAGAACACACATAAAAGATGTAGCAGCCAAAAGGAAAATTGAATTAAACAGTTATTTACAGAATTTGCTGAATGCATCAACAGATGTAGCAGAGGTGACTTTCCAATATAAGTAAATAACACAGTCTACCTTTGTGTCATGTAATATTTAATTAATGAACTTTTTTCTCTTTTATCTTAGTGCGATCTTGTTTGTACTTTTTTCCACCCCTTACTTCGTGATGAGAAAGCTGAAGGAATAGCTAGGTCTGCAGGTGAGAGTGTACTTTCCCCATTGGTTGATAACTTAAGACTTTTGTGATGGGTGGGGGTTGATGTGTGTTAGCACACATGCATGTGTGTGAGGCTAGAAATCTGTTTGGGGTGTCTTCAGGTGTCTCTCTTGGATTTTTTTTTGAGATTTATGTACATGATTATTTTGCCTGAATGTATATATGTATACCATGTACATGCTATAGAGGTCAGAAGAACGAATTGGATCCCCTGGAACTAGAATTATGGGTGGTTGTAAGCACTCTGTAGATACTGGGAATCTAACCCAGTTTCTTTGTAAGAGCAATAAATTCTCTGTCAGTCTCTCTCCTTCCCTTCCTTTCTCTCAGTAGGTTAGTCTTTCTAAGTCAGTTTCTAGAAAAACTTAGCATTCCTAATAATTAGCTTGTGATTACAAAAAAAGTACAAATTAGTGGCAAATGAAGTTTACTTTTCCCATCCACTTCCCCTCACCCTGCCCTCGTGCAGCAATTCTTTTGTTGAAGTGTGGACCTTTGCAGGCACGTTGAGATAAAGAGGAAAGTATTTCTGTTTTCAGGTGCAGGTCCCTTCAGCCCTACTCTGGGCCAAATAGGAGGAGCAGTGAAGTTATCTGTGTCTTACCGAAATGGCACCCTCTTCATCATGGTGATGCACATCAAAGATCTTGTGAGTGGTTACAAATGATGACTGCTGAGCAAATCTGTACCCTGGTGGGAAGCATTACTGTTAAGAGATTGCTTTTCTTTATAGGTTACTGAAGATGGGGCTGACCCAAATCCATATGTCAAAACATACCTACTTCCAGATACCCACAAAACATCAAAACGTAAAACCAAAATTTCACGTAAAACTAGGAACCCAACATTCAATGAAATGGTAAGCAAAATTTCATTTCTCAAAATTTCCTAGAGTTTCGTTTTGAGATTTCAACATTTTTATTTAAGATTTATTTTTATTTTATGTGTATATATTGTTTTGCTGTCATGTATGTACGTGCATTGGATGTGAGCCTTGTACACACAGTGTCCAGAGTTACAGGAAGTTGTAAGCTGCCATGTTGGTGCTGGGAATTGAACTCAGGTCCACTGCAAGAGCATCAGTGCTTTTAATTGCTGAGCCATCTAACCTTCCCCGCATGTTCTATTCTCTTAGTATCCTCTTACAAAAATGAAGTGTCAGCTGAACAGTAGAGAGTATAATTGTGACTGAGAGCTGGACAGTGGTGGCACACGCCTTTAATCCCAGCACTCGGGAGGCAGAGGCAGNAGGCTCCAAAGCTACAGAGAAACCCTGTCTCAAAAAACCAAAAATAAAAATAAAAACAATAACTATGACTGAGATACTCAAGGCAACTAGCAGATCCACAATCCATCAGTAACCAGTTAAAACCTACTTCCAGATACCCACAAAACATCAAAATGTAAAACCAAAATTTCAAGTGAAACTAGGAACCCAACATTCAATGAAATAGTAAGCTAAACTTCATTTCTTAAAAGTTCCTAGAGTTCTCTCACCTTGCTGCCTTGCTTAACTATTTTGGGGGGCAGAATAGACACATTATTTATGGACCTTAGCATTTAATTCACACAAAAAAATGTCTGGGTAGAGATTGGAAGACAACTTGAATTTTTTGTTTTGTTTTGTTTTTGATTTTGAGACAGGGTCTCTCTACTCTGTCCTGGAATTTAGCTACAGAGACCAAGCTGGCCTTGAACTCACAGAGATCCACCTACCTCCTGTCTCCTGAGTCTTGGGATTAAAAGCATATACTACCACACCCGGCTTGACAACTTGAATTTTTATCAAGATTATAAATGTATCAAGACCTGTAGAAAAGCCAGGCATGGGGCTAGAGAAATGGCTCAGCACTTAAGAGCACTTTTTCTTTCAGAGGACTGGAGTTCAGTTCCCAGCAACTATATCAGGGGGCTTACAATTGCCTATAACTCCAGTTTCACAGAATCTGACACCATCTTCTGACTTCCTCAGGCACCCACACATGTATGACATACACATGAATTTTTTTTTAAAAAAAAAGGTAATAAAATTTAAAAAGAAAAAAGTCAGGTGGACTGGTACATTCCTGTACTTGTAGCACTTAAGAGTCGAGGCAGGAAGATTATAATGTGAATTTAAGGTTAGCCTGGGTTACATAGCAAATTTGAAGTCGACCTGAGCCATCTAGATAGAGAGACCCTGTCTCAAACACAGACACACAGAAAGCCCTCTAAAGGGTCATTCACTCTTTAAAAACACATGCAGCGCTTACCAAAGAACACTTGGTGTTAGTCTTATAAAACAGTGGTGGGGTTTTTAGTGAATTTTTCTCTAGTTGATACTATACTGTCAAGACAAAGAAATACAAGCAAGTATTCTTGTGGTTGTTTTAGTCAAACAGTGAGAAGGTCTAAATTAAAGAAATATTTATCAGAACTTACTGTGAAGTTTTGTGGAAAAATAAACATTTTAAGTGCTGTAATGAGGATTTGAAATAGCAATAGCTTTGAGCACTGCAGATCTGCTGCAAACTACATTCTCTGTGGGTTTGTATCTCCTTGTGAATAAAAAGTTACCACTTCCTGGCATTTGACTGAACAATGAAACTTTAATCTGATTTTGCAAAATAATTTTAAAATTATATTTTCCAACCTACTTTCCTTTCATCCTCTTTTTTTCTCCAGCTATTAAATCATCTTAAGGTAATCACCAGGTAATCTCTTTCCCTGCCCCATCACTTCCATCTCTCAGAACCCATATCTGAGGATTTGGGGGCTGTTTTGTTTTTTTGACAATGATTGGTCTTGCTTTCTACAGTCTCTTTCTTAAACACTGACAGAAATGATAGTTCAGTCCAGTATTCCAGAAATTAGAACTTGCTCCTGATACATTGAGACAAGCCCTGCTTCTATATTCACTGCCATTCATTGTATCACTCTTTGACTGATACCTTCATGTTTTAATGAAGATATTCCAAGAAACCAAATCTTATCATTTTCCTCCCTCTAGCTTGTGTATAATGGATACAGCAAAGAAACCTTGAGACAGAAAGAACTTCAACTGAGTGTACTCAGTGCAGAATCTCTGCGGGAGAATTTCTTCTTGGGTGGAATAACCCTGCCATTGAGAGATTTCAACTTGAACAAAGAGACAGTTAAGTGGTACCAGCTGACCGCGGCCACATACCTATAAACTGTGGATTTCTGAGCGTTGGAAGCAAGGAGTTATAAATGTATGCACATGTGTGTACACACAAACACACACTTGGGAGCTTTGTATATTTTTATATGTGGGCAGAAATTATAAACTTAAATATACTTGCAGTGTTTCAACACATCTGTTGGACCAACTGTCACATAACTAACTTAAAGATTTGTGGAAGCCATTGCTGTTTCAAAGTCATTCTGTTAAATGCTACCAATCCCAAACTTAATATATAGTATGTAGTAAGTCCTGAAAAAGACTTTGAGATAATACTGTATCATTTCAGCCACCTTGTCTGCATTCTTTCTACACAGACACAGCAAGCTGGTTTTCCTGTTGTGCACCTCACAGCCGTTAGCACTGTGTGTGTTCACAGACACCAAAGGAAAGGAAAGATGCAGCCTGCTACTCGACAGGCTGGAAAGCAGAGCACAAATAGTAGGCAGAATGCTAAGAACTACTAAGTAGTTTACAGAAGGAGAGAAAAAATACTATTTTTATTCATTGTTAAAGCCTTTTCAGTGTAAGTGCCAATCACTGGAGTTGTAAATAATGGTGCCTTACTTAACTTTCTATGCTTCATTGGCACTTCATTCTGATTAAAGAGTGAGTAGTTTCTATTCATTTTCACCTTAATGAGGACAAAATATCAGGTACATTTACTAATAATTTTCCCACAAAAATATTATTTTCTCTACTTCTGATTGTGACTCAGTTATTTTAACTATTAAGCTATTTGATTTAATGTTTGTTGCCTAGTAACTGAATGAGATTCATTGATGTAGTTGCATTCTAAATTCTATCATTCCATTATAATCCTATGTTTATATGTAGGGGTGTGAACTGAAATTGGAGTTTCACTTCTATGTATTTATACTTTACTCCCTCATTAAACAAATGGAAATTGTTTGGCCTTGTGCCCATTTTTGTTTGGTAAGAGGCCCAGGAAAAAAACTGTAGGATCCAGATTGAATTTTAATATAAACATTTATGGAAGGTGTTGTGTAAACTGTCCTGTATTTATAAACATTGTACATTCACATAAAAGAATTATTTTCTGTAATACAAGGAAATTAAGAATTACAAGAGAGGAGTTTGGAGTTACTATGGTGTAACCATTAAGAATAAGATTCATTTTTATTTCTCCTTTCAGACATAACTTTGTTTAGTTTTAGTAAACATGTAAATATAACAGACTTCATGGTTAGACTAGAATTTCAAATATTTTTAGAATGGTAATAGAGATGTAGCAAGTCTGGTAGTCATGAGAAAACTGACAAACTACTTAATGAAGGGTAATACCAAGAGAGGACAATCTGATTCAGTTTGCTGAATGAAATTTTTATAAAGTGTACAAAGTGATTAGCAGAAATGATGATGCTTACACAGAGCTAAATAAGAGTCAAGGGTGTTATCGTTGGAATAGATTTTTAAAGAAATCAAAACTTGAAATTTTTGGTGCCTAACACTATGGTCCACTTTTAGGGAAATCTGAGTATAGTATATGAATTTTTTTATATTAAAATGTGTTGTCTACTTGATAAATTAAAATGAAGATCAAAGCACCGTTGCCTACTTTTTCCACAATTAATATTTCCTTAAATTGTTTTGTAAATGTAAGTAGCACTAGAATTGTTTTTTGAGAGAGACCTAATTCCATTCCATGAGTCACCTATCTACTTCTTTAAAAAGATGTTCTTTTTGAAAGGTTGCCTTTGATGGAACTCAGCATGGACTTTTGTGATGTTACAGCACATCTTAGCACAATAATAGAACTTGGAAAGGTAATGTCACTTTCCAGTGACAAGAAATCTGATTCATATCTAAAAGTATATGTTATGATTAATACTGTATAGTTAAGAATTCAGAAGAAAAGATAATATTTTCTCTTAATTTAACTCAATCTGTGCCTCCTTTGGTCGTTAAAACACATATTGTAATAATATAAGTTATTTCTTTGTAAAATGCTAATCTTCAGCCCATACCAAAAATAGCAATAGGGAGGAGAGAATAGACTCTTTGCACTGCTGCAGTCAATTATAAATCAACTCGCTTTCTACAAACTTTTTAACACTTACCTTAAAATACATCTGAAAACAAAACTCTAAACTGGCCAAGACACTAACTTTTATGTATAATCATTTATAACTACCTTTGTCAAGTAAAAATAATTCTGCTACATAGAAGTCCTGTGCCAGAATTCTTTGTTCTTGGCAGTGCTCTAGGATCTGAAGATGATGGTTCATTCCAAGAACCTGTTGTCTCTGAGGAATCCAGTGAGAACTGGCACCAATGCTTTTCAGTACTGTTTATGTAAATAGAGTTGTTAAAGCATGGATCTTTTTTACATATTTTTTTCAAATTAAAGTGTATAAAAACTTCAAAATCTTGCCTTAAGCTGTTTTAATTCTTTCTAGGATTCATGAATTGTGGCATTTAAAAATTCACTTTTGATAATTTAAAAAAAAACAAAACACTGAAGCCCTGCTATTAAAATACACATTTACTTACATGCTGTTAACTAGCAGTGCAAATATGGATGTGATTACTGGTGTCATCTGTAAGAACCAAATGCTTTAATTATATCAGCATAGTGAGTGAAGATGTATAATATTTTTATTAATACTTGGAATATATTCAGTGGCTTGAATGTGACTTCATAACTATACTACAATTATATTAAAACATTTCTGAAATAAAGAACTCAATCTGTCTTTTCTTTCTTGTTTTAATATTTTGGTTTCCAACTTTTATAAGTGTTCTTTGTATCTCACCCAGGAGTTTATAAAGTTTAGTAATCCTGGATTTCAGATCTGTCAGACTTCCCTGAAATGTCTAAAAAGAGAATTTGAATTGCTATCCAAGTGTGATTCTTCAAAGGTTTGGATATCATTTTTCTGCAGCCCATCACTATTCCTGAGATGTGAATTCTTCTGTAGATGTGGTTCCTGGTCTCTGATAGTTCACTTGAATAGTATTAATAGAGCAACAACAACATTCAATGCAAATTCTAACACCACACGTTTACTCCTGGGTATGGGCATGAGATTGGGTCTCTATACTGTGAAAAGGAATCTAAACACCCTGAAAGGACAATTAAAGCCCAATAAATCTTCATGATGCCTATGAAAGCTGGCTTATGTAGGCTTATTCTTTGAATAAATAAGTGCCTGCCTAACTTCCTGGCAGGCTGTTTGGAGGTGTAGGTAGGGGGCTACAGATGACACAGTGGTTACAATGGCTTCCTGCTGTTGTAAAGGACTAGAGTTTGGTTCCCAGTACAAAGGCACAACTGCTTATTACTCTAGCTCCTAGGGATCCAGTGTCCTGGCCTCTGTGGCCACTGTACTCAACATTCACAGCCATATATTCATTTAATGATCTTTAAAAAGTCGTGGAGGCTGGAGAGATCAGTGAGGGGTTAAGAGCTTATTGCTCTCATAGAGGACTTGGGTTCAGTTTCAAGCACCCACATGGCAGCTAAGAATTCTGTGACTCTAGGTCCAAAGGATCTGATAATCCTCTTCTGGCCTCCATGGGCACTGCAGGTACTGTGGTACAAAGACATAAATTCATTTAAGTGTAGACTGTTCATTTGTTTCCCGGCTGCCCCAACCCGAATAATCACACAGAAACTATATATTAATTCCAATACTGCTTGACCAATGACTCAGGAGTATTTCTAGCTAGCTCTTACATCTTAAATTAACCCATTTCTATTTTTTACCATGAGGCTCATGGTTTACTGATAAGGTTCCAATGTTGTCCTCCTTTGGCAGCTACACGATGCCTCCTCCTGACTCCACCTTCTTTCTTCTATCTCCGCTTGGATTTCCTGCCTTGCTATATTCTGCCCTGCCATAGGTCAAAGCAGCTTATTAACCAATGGCAATAAAACATTCATAGCATACAGAGGGACTCCCACATCAAATGTATGCATTCATACACATACACATTTAAAAATATTTTTTTTCAGGTAGACAATATGTTGCTATGTATAGGATCAGAAATGTGCCTGGAATGCTTAGCAATAATGGCAAAGCGGGAGGACACAAGGCCATCTCAATGCACATTTCAAATGCACTGAGAAAGTATAAAAAGGGACCCTGGGATGGCTCAGTGAGTAAAAATGCTTGCTATACACTGACAAGCTTAGTTTTGATTTCCAAGGCCAGGGAAGGTGAAAATATTGAACAGACTCTGTGATGTTGTCCTCTTATATTCCCCTTACTCAACACTTTCTTAAAAACTTTATATTTTATGTATGAGTGCCATGCAAATATACTTGCATGCCAGAAGAGGGCATCAGATACTATTATAGAAAGTTGTGAGCCACCATGTGGTTGTTGGAAGTTGAACACTGAACCACTGGAAGAGCAGCCAATGCTCTTAATCCCTGAGCCATCTCTCTTCTGCCCACCACCACTTAAAAGTTTAAAAAAAAATTAGAGGTATTTACACAGGAGCAATGCATTTATTTGACCACTAGGTGGACAATGGATTGTATAAAGAATGGACCATTTAAACCACCTGAGAAATGATGGGGTATCCGTGGAAACAAGTAATTATACACTTCTATAATGAGATGTTGGGGTGACTCATAGAAATGAGAAAATAAAGAACCCTGAATTTATATTTTGGGCAAATGTGTTAAACTGAAATGATGATGAATTGAAGCCAAATTTGATGTACGGGTCGCATATCTGGGCTAAAAGTATGAATCTGGTTAATTATTCAAATATATTTTTGCAGCTGGGCAGTGATGACGCCTTTAATCCCAGAACTTGGGAGGCAGAAGCAGATGGAGTTCAAGGCTAGCCTGGTCTACAGCACGAGTTCCAGTCCAGCCAGGGCTGCCAAGGCAGTGAGTTCAAGGCTAGCCTGGTCTACAGCACGAGTTCCAGTCCAGGCAGGGCTGCACGGAGAAACCCTGTCTTGAAAACAAAACAAAAATCAAATATGTCTTTGCTAGGAAAAATACAAATTTGGTTCAAGTTCCCAATGTTTTGGAAAACATTATTCAGTTAGTGATGGGTTAAAAGCATGCAGCTGGACAGGGCATGGTGGTTCATGCCTTTCACCTAAGCACTGTCTCAAGGCAGAAGCAGGACTTCGTGTGTTCGAAGCTAGCCTTGTTTACAAAGGAGATCCTGTCTCCAAAAAAAAAAACACGAAAAAAGACAGCAATGTTTCAGTACCATGTTTTAAACTTCTCGCCCGTCACTTGTCAACAGGGTCTTGTAGATTTGAGTTTCCTCCTTCCTAAGCCCTTGCTTTTTATTTTCTGTTGCATTTTTAACAAGTTGTTCCATTCACCCATTCTTGGAACGCATTAATGGTGGGCCGGCACTAGGTCATCCTTAAAAGCTAAATTCCCTAGGGATGCCCTTTCCCCCTCATCTTCTCCAAACTTCTTTCCTGGTCCCCAGCTCTTCTCAGCCGGGTGGGTCCGTGGCTCAGTAAAGGCGCAGGCAGCGAAGGACAGGGCTGGGCTCTGTCCTGGCCTAGGGTTAACATTCTGGAGAGGAGGGAGGCGCCGGCTGCGCGGAGGCGGAGGCACGGCGGTCTCTTCGATGCAGCGCTCACGCCGCACCGCTCGAGTCTGGGGCTGGTAAGCGAACCCTGACGAACCGCTGACCCCGCAGCTTACCCAAGTCCTCCAGCCCGGGGCTCGAACCCACCATAGGTTCTCAGAAACAGCCTCCAATTAGGGGTTAGGCTGACTTCCGGATCTGCCTTTGAGGCTCGGCGGGAACTCAACTAAAACTGAGGCGTGACGTCTCGCCGCAATGCCTTCTGGGACACGTAGTCAAGCGGGCGCCCGGGGCCGCGCCGTACAGCCCCGCCCCGCGTGAGATGAAGCGTGTACGTGTGGCGTCACTTCCTGCGTATCTTGGCTTCCTGCGGAGTTTCCGCCCTCGTTCTCTCTTTGCTGCCAGACCTCCGCCATCATGGGTCGCATGCACGCTCCCGGGTGAGCGGTGGCGCCAAGCCGTGTTGTGGGACTGGAGCTGGGGCGCTAGGGCGCGGGGCAATGAGAGGAGGAGGATGCGGGCTGCAGGTGGGGAGACCGCGGGGCTGCTTGAGCCGCGGGCCGCCATTTCACACCCTGTGCTTCTGTTCTCAGGAAGGGCCTGTCCCAGTCGGCGCTGCCCTACCGCCGTAGCGTCCCCACGGTGAGTAGAGGCGGCGGGTTGGGGGGCAGCATGGGGCGGGGAAGGGATCTGAGGCCCGAGGGAAAGATTGCTGTCGTGCTTTCTTACGCTGAGGCCGATTTCTGTTCCACGTACAGTGGCTGAAGCTGACGTCTGACGACGTGAAGGAACAGATTTACAAACTGGCCAAGAAAGGCCTCACTCCCTCCCAAATAGGTGAGTGTTGGTGTCGTCTCTAACTTCTGCTCTCGTGTGATCTGGAAAGACAAACGTGTCTAATCCGTGCGTCGAAAACGCTTTTCCCTACTTCCACAGCTAAACGAGGAACATCTGGAATCGAGTCACATCTATCTGTGACTTTGTACAAACGGCAAATAATTTGTTTCTGTTCATGTGGTTCTGGAGTGTAGGCTAACTGGTCATAGGAAAACATGCTCGCTAAGACTTGAGTATACTACAGATATGGAGAAAAAAGAATTTGAGAGGGACTCAGCTCAAATTACTCAGAAGTAATTTGAAGTTTAAAAGGAATAACATGCAGTTTTAAAAATTGGTATAAGTAAACGTTAGGGCAAAATATAAAGGCAGAGATCTCTTTGGTTCCTTTGGTAAGCTGTATTCTAGCAGCCTCACTGTGATGATGGTGTTCCAACATTCGCGGTTTCCACCAGAAGGGCTTCTTCCATGTTGGGTAGACCTTCCTTGGATGTCTGAGTGAGCTGTTAGGTTGGCTACTTGCAGGAAATTTGAAGGGCCTTGCTATCAGGGCATTATTACATGCTCAAGTTTGTGTTAGAAGTTATTTGCTTTTTTCAGGTGTGATCCTGAGGGACTCGCACGGTGTGGCCCAGGTCCGTTTTGTGACTGGTAATAAAATCTTGAGAATCCTTAAATCAAAAGGCCTTGCCCCTGATCTCCCTGAGGATCTCTACCATTTGATTAAGAAGGCAGTCGCTGTCCGAAAGCATCTTGAGAGGAACAGAAAGGTGAGGACACAAACCTGGGATTGTATAGCGGTCCTTGTCCTGGTCTTAAGGAGGCAGGATGTATTTGAGTTTAATTCTATTGGGTGGTTCTAGGCCCTCACTAATCAACATTCTAGTTTCATTGAAATGGGTAGTTTATTTTTTCTCCCCTAAACATATCTAGTTGTTCCAAATGTTGGGGGCTGTTGTAGTTTTTTTGACAATTTCTATAGACCTTATTCTGGGTCCTCAAATTGCCTCTATGGGTTTGGTGTGTGCATATAATCTCAGCAAGGCCAGTGGATCTCTGAGTTTAAGGCCAGCCTGGTCTAGCAAGTTGCAAGATGTTTAAAGCTTAAGAACTTAGCTTTGAAAGGTGTTGGGTTACTTATTTGGTGGTTTTCTTAAATCTTATTTTTAGGATAAGGATGCTAAATTCCGCCTGATTCTGATAGAGAGCAGAATTCACCGGCTGGCTCGTTACTATAAGACCAAGCGGGTCCTCCCACCCAACTGGAAATAGTAAGTATATGCATTTTTGTTGAAGAGTCAGCCAGATAGTAAACAATGGTGGTAGTAGATAAGGGACTTGGTGGTACATATTTTGCCTTTCTCGTCCTGTGGTTAAGTGCCATTTCAGCTCATCCCTGTCATAGTGGGGAAGCATGCATGGGCAATAGATACATAATCAAATGACAATGTTAAATCAAAATGTTATTTAGAGCTGGGTGTAGAGGCAGACTGGTCTGCATGAGATCCTGTCTTATTAAAGGGAGAAAGAAATATCACACAAGGAAGAGGACCATGGTTGGCAAATCTGGTCTGACTCAGGAATGGTCCTCTACCCCCACCCTCATGGATTGTTCACTCTGATGATCATCCAAACATTCAGTTTCTGCCAGGATAGGCATTTCCCTCATGACCAGTCTTGCTCAGATGTCCAATGGAGCATTGCCATTCATCCTCCTGATGAAGTCTGTGGGGTTTGGGTTCTCACTCAGTTTGATGCATTGTGTGCAGTTAGGTATTTGAGCTGTTTGGGCATAGCTCTGGTAGCAAAGAAAGTTGTGAATGGATCCCAAAATCTAGTATTAATCCCAGTTTCTGTGTTCTTTTTTCCAGTGAGTCATCCACAGCCTCTGCTTTAGTGGCATAAATTCCCTTGTATACATGAGCAATAAAATCACTTTGAATAAATTCAAGTGTGTGTTTTTCTCTGTTGATCTTTTTTTGGTGGGAAGTGGTTTTGGCAGTTACTGATCAGAGTGTACAGAATGCTAGTGTGTTTACTTGGTTTTCCTTAACTGCTATCTACGTGTAGAACTGAAAGATGGAAGTGGGAGTGTGCTCTGTTGGGGATTTGAGTCCTTGATACATTTGATTTTTATGATGTGTCAGGCATAACCATGGTTAGCATCAGAAATGTGCCCACATTGATCAGGCTGCTGGCTGAGAGCTGACTCAGTCTCTCTAGGGGACTCTTGAGGAATGGCAACTTTTGGAATGAATTATTTTTTTATTAACATGTATGTGCACATGCTTGCCCATCTGCGTATATGGCCGCATCACAATCATGCAGTACTTCCAGAGACCAGAAGAAGGTGTTGGTTACTCTGGAATTGGAGTTAGAGAAGGTTTTGAGTTGTTGGTCCTGGGAACTGGACCCAATCTAAGTCTCAAATTATTATAGGATGACTATGTTGCCAGAACTATTAACTAGGCTGTAATAAAATATTTAGCCTTTGGGCCAGTGATAATATAGTTCAGTAGGTTAGGGCACTTGACACCAAGCCTGGCATTCAATTCCTGGGAACCATTTGGTGGAAGGAAAAAATTTAAACATTTAAATTTAAAATAAAAACCACATGTGAGCCACCATGTGGTTGCTGGGAATTGAACTCAGGACCTTTGGAAGAGCAGGCAATGCTCTTAACTGCTGAGCCATCTCCAGCCCCCTAATAAATCTTTAAGGAAAAAAGAAAGCCATAAGTAAATAACTACTATCTCCCATAGTAGCCCAACTCTCAGTATGTTCAGAAGCTCTTAATCTTGCTGGACAACGTCTTGTGTTCCTGGCAGGAAACTGATGTATAGTGTACTCAAATTGAAGAATAGTAGGAAAAGTGGGGGATTTGTTTTCAGACAGGGTTTCTGTATGGCACTGGCTGACCTGGAACTCAGTGTAGGTGGAAATGATTAAGCCTTGGAAACTTCCCTTTTCTAGCTCTTGGGGCTGATGGGTAGAGAACTTAGTGCTAATTGCTCCTGTTTTGTGTTGTTTTTTTTAATTATTTATTATGTATGCAATATTCTGTCTGTGTGTATGCCTGCAGGCCANTTTGGAAGAGCAGGCAATGCTCTTAACCTCTGAGCCATCTCTCCAGCCCTTGCTCCTGTTTTGAAGAGCAAACATAGGTCTTGCTCTGAAATCGGGTGCCCTTCCAATTCTGGCTCCTCCTAACCTGGCTCTGCCCATCTCTGCTCTAAGTCTCATTGCTCAGCAGTGCATGGTTTGCAGCAATGCTTGGCTTTTCTTTGTTCTGCAGGGTGCTCAGTACCATCTCAGGCCACAACTGCCCTGCTGCTGTGGGAAACTTTCTTGAAATACTGCTTTAATAACTTCACCCCACCCCTGTTTTCACATTTTTTAGAGCTTATTCTTTGCACATTATACTCTCTGGTCTCCTAATTTTCTCATCTTTTTACCGGCTGCCCTTCTCTTTGGCAAGTTTCAACGTTACCTTCTAATATTGGTAATTTTCTCAGTTTTACCTTGTAGTTCCCAGCCTCAGGGAGGGATATACTGTCTCTTTGAGACAACGATATTGACTCCTAGTGCTTGCCTGTTGCTGCAGTGTGAAAACCCTCACAATGCCCGCTTAACAGTTGGCTCTTGTGAGCCCACAGAAGCCCACCTCCAGCACACCACCGCTCAGAGCTTATCTTTTTCTCCTCGGTGACTTTCGTGGAGGCCTGTGGCATCTGGTCATCCTAGAAACACTTCTGAAGCTGTTCTTGCCTCTTCATTATTTCTTCTGAGTTCCTTTTAGCACTTGTTTCAAAAATTAGATTGTGCTGGGTATAGTGGTGCACACCTTTAATCTCTTCACTCAGGAGGCAGAGACATGGATCTCTGTGAGTTTGAGGCCAGCCTGGTCTAAAAAGCAAGTTCCAGGGCAGCCAGGGATGTTACACAGAGAAACCCTGTCTTGAAAAAAACTTTTAAAAAAAATGAAAAAATAGAGGTTATTCTCAAATATAGCAACCCATGTTTACCAGCATCACGGTCCTGTTACAGGCGTCCTACTAGGCTTATGTTCTCTTCTCACTGTAGGTGCTGTATATTGCTGCTGTTGGCATTGATCCAATACCCACAGCTCCTTGGAATCTCAAGTCTCTCACATTTATTGTTTCTTTAATTTTATAACTTCCCCGAAAGCTGACTCCAGACTATTTTTGGAAGGAGGCTAGATCTAAATTCATAAATGAAAAAAAATTGTACCCATTTTAATTTTTAAATTATATTTATGGATTGGTTACATATTTTGTGTATATGTGTGCATACATGTGCATGCCAAGGTGACTGGAAAGGCTAGAAGACAACTTATGGGAGCTGATTCTCTCCTACTGTGTGGGTCACAGGAATTGAGCTCACCTTTTTAGGCTCCATGGCATGTGCCTTACCTGTTAAGCCATATTGTCAGCCCCACACCCATTTAAAAAAAATGATGTATTTTATGTGTATGGGTATTTTGCTTCTATAGATGTCTGTGTACCACGTGTACGCAGTACCTGTAGAGGCCAGAAGAGGCCGTTGGATCCTCCAGGATCAAAGTCGTAGACAGTTGTGATCCACCGTCCTAGTGATGTGAACTGAATCCCAGCTCTCTGGAAGGAGAGTCAGTGCTCAGTCATCTCCAGCCCCAGCCCATCCCCATTTTAAAGACAGTGAAATTGTCAGGTGTAGTGATGCATGCCTGTATTCCAGCCCTCAGGAGATAGAGGCAGGAGGACAGCCAGCAAGTTTGAGACCAGCCTGGTCTACAAAGCAAGTTCTAGGCCAGCCAAGGCTACATGATAGAACCCTGACTCAAAAAGTAAATAAATAAATAAAAATAAAATAATAAGAGATTAAGGTGTAAAAGCTGAGGCTCAGGAAAGTAATTAAGACTCAAACTCAAGTCACTGACGTTCAGTGTTCCTATTAGGGCAGCTTTATTAGGATTCTTTCCGTTTTTGTGAAGAAGGGTATCTATCTGGTGAGTGCCTTTGTTTCAGAGCCAGCCTGGTTGGTGTGGTTCCACACAGTAAAATCCTGTCTCAAACAAAACAGGAATTAGAAATATTCATTTTGTGGGTGGGAGAGTTGTTTGGTTTTGGGTTTTTTGTTTTAGTTTTGGTTTGGTTTTTCAAAACAGGGTTTCTCTGTGTGACAGCTCTGGCTGTCCTGGAACTCACTGTGTACCCAGGCTGACCTTGAACTCACAGAGATCCACTTGTCTCTGCCTCTGAGTCCTGGGATTAAAGGTGTGCACCACCACCACCACCATCACCCTGTGTTTGTTTTTTAGACAGGGTCACGTGTACTCTTGTACTGACTACTTAGCAGAGAATAAAGAACTTCTGATCCTCTTGTCTCCACCTTTCAAGAGCAGGTCCCTTTTCTCTGGGGAGGTGTGGTGCTGGGGATGAGGTCCAGAGATTGCATTGTGTACCATGTTCTACCGCTGAGCACCCCGCCCCCCCACCGTTACACTATCCCTCTGTCTAATGTTTTTACTAACACGTACAAATTCGAGGTTTCTTTAGTTAGAAATGGGTTTGCTTTTCAACCCCTTGCTGGCGCTGCTTCTGCCACTGCAGCCTTACCTCAGCTGCATTCCTTCATACACCATGGTGTATTGCTGCGGCCACAAACCAAATGGCAGAGGTCCCTCCTTAAGCTTTAGGCAGGCCGTCCAGGGAGTTTGAGCCGTGGCTAATGTTTCAGCTATAAGCAAGGCGGCAGGGCTTGGTCACGGCTGTCTCCATAGGGGTTGGTTGTTTTCTTATTGCCAAAAATTCCTTTAAATCTCTGCGGGGTCCAGAATTGTGAAAGCAGTCCATTCACCCAGCAAATGTTTCTGAGCTTGTCACTTTTGTGATTGGTGCACTTCAGTGAACAGCATTTTAGGACCTGGCTGCATGACTAATTAACTCAACGCATTTATTGGGTGCTTGCTATAAACAAAGCTCTACCTAGGTGCTAATAAGATGATCACACTGATCATGTGCCTCAGAAGGTTCACAGACTGCTGGATTTGGTGGCAAACA
Source organism: Ellobius talpinus (assembly GCA_001685095.1). Taxonomy (NCBI): domain Eukaryota; kingdom Metazoa; phylum Chordata; class Mammalia; order Rodentia; family Cricetidae; genus Ellobius; species Ellobius talpinus. The sequence continues at coordinate 2,159 of LOJH01042516.1, read as the reverse complement.
CCTGTAATCCTGCATTGGAGAGGTAGAGGGAGAAGAATTAGAAACGCAAGGCCATTCTTAACTGTATAATTAGTTGAAGGCTACTCTGGGTAACGTAAGACCCTGTCTCAAAAAAAAAGACCCAAGACTGGGTGAGGTGGTGTGTGCACGTGCGTGTGTGTGCTTTATTCTTTAAGTGTGTATGCCTCATGAACTTCAGAAGAAAGGTGACGATAGATGTTAAGAAAAGACCACCACTGAATCTTGACGGACATTGGGGAGGGAGGAGCGCCTCCTGTGCAGAGGGAGCAGCAAGAGCAGAGGATGGAGGAGAAAGGAGGTGTTGATCACTTTAGTTTGGCTAGTGACTCTTAACGGGAAGAAAAGTGGAAAGGAGCGAACTCCCAAAGGGCTGGGGCCAGACTGCTGCTAGCAGCGTGTTGCTGGGGCTTTCTGCAACAACCCAGAGTCCTTTGCTCTTATAATCACCAGTAGGGCAAGAAGTGCCAGGTTGCTTTCTGCAGCCTGGGTGGGCATAGTAAAGGCCAAAGCATAAAGAGACAGACTTAGGGACAAGTGAGCCCCAGCAGCTGCCTATGCTTGGGTCTGTCCTCTCAGATGCCTGTTCCGAGTTCCTCCGGACAGGAAAGTCAGAACTTGGGAGGAATTTGATTTCTCTAATGGGAAGTATCCCCCACCCCCACCCCAACAGGACTAAAGTGAACACCACTTCACAGGACAGCAGTGAATGGAGGCTAGAGGGGCGCCATGCATCAGGAAGCCTCTCCCAGGAACTGCTTTTCTCTTTCCCGATAGTAGTGTGTGTTTAAGATGAACAGAGCTGAGGGGATGGGGGCGGGGCAGAGTGGCCAGAGGCTGCTGGGTGCTTAAATCTGCACTAGGCAGTGATCTGCATACTGGAGTGTAGGCCCCTGGGTTGCCTCTGTGGTGCCTATATAGGGATATTGTGGACCTGGAATGCCATGCCCAATTGGGGAAATCCGGACACAGAGAATACTAAGGCTGCAACTGTGAGATGACCCTGCCTCAGCCTTGGTCCCACTAGGCCAGCATCTCCTAGAGGAATGGCACTTTCAACTGCTCTGGACTCTCCACAAGGCTCACCAGCGTGCCCAATACAGTGGTTTGAATGAAAAATAGCTCAGGCATTTGAACATTTAGCCCCCTGTGGGTGCTGATGTTTGAGGAGGTTTCGGAGCTGCAGCCTTTCTAGAGGAAGTGTGACAGTGGGGACAGATTCTAAGAGTATGGCTTCCTTCTGCTTCCAGCCCCTCTCTGCTTCATACTTGCCAATGTGATAGCAGCTTCCGGCTCTGCCCTCCTGGGCCTCCCTGACGTGATGGACTCTAACCCTGAGGAGACAAAAGCTCAAGTAACTTCTATAAGTTGCCTTAACTGTGGCATTCTATCACAGCAAGAGAGGTAATACACCTTCACCTGCACCCACGTGGTTTTATCGGCCAGTATTCTTCAAGGATGCCTGATCACATCAGACAGAGCCCAGAACCTCTCCCTCATATCTCTCACTAACTTGCTTCAGGGTCTGAATTCCTGTCACTGGAGAAGCAGATAGATGTCTTAGAGGCTGGCACCTGTGTGAGGACTGAAAAACAACCCCAGTGATAGGTTCACAGACCCAAACAGAGTGGAAATGTAAGCTGTAAAGCCAATACTCACTGAAGGACTGTTTGTTAGGGTTCAAGTAAAGTGCTGCAGGTCCCCAAGTGGCAGCACTGGGCAGCGGGCCATGAGACCACACCGTAGGTCCGCAAGTGGCGGCAGGCAACGGGTCCTGAAATCACGGCAGGCCACGAAGGCAGCCAGGTCCCGGACAGGGAGCTCCCGAGTGGCCTCTGGGCCACGAGGGGCAGCAAGTCCCAGGCAGGGAGCCCCATGGTGGCTGAGATGGATAGATATGCCACAAGACCTTGGTAAGGAGCCAGGCGGCGGGTGAGAGCCAGAGACATGGATAGGCACAGGCCCTCCATGTTTCCTCCCGCCTTTCGGCGGGCTGGCTGAGGATGTATGGAACCCTGGGCTCGGGAACCAGGTTTCTTTACAACAGGGCTCCATTCCATCTGCCTGAGCGTGACTCCTACGCACACCACCTTTTATGATTTTTTAAAAATGCTGCAAGATCCCCGGTGGCAGTAGGCAGC
>LOJH01042511.1:0-13773 GCA_001685095.1 Ellobius talpinus | reverse complement strand
ATTGTATCCTTCTGGAGTCTTTGATGGAGTTGAAGAATAGATAGAGTTTTCCTTAGTTATTATAAAAGATTAAGTAGATATCAATATTGTAACTATAATTCTTGGTTGATATGTGTTTTGTTATATGTAATTTTACTATGTTAAAGTTAAAGCTTCCCTTTTTATTTAAACAGAAAAGGCAAAATGACGTGAGAAGTCCTTTGCATATGTGTTGCTTTTATGGTTAATGAATAAAGAAACTGCCTTGGCCTGTTGGAAGGGCAGAGGAGAACTAGGTGGGGAAAACTAAATTGAATGCTGGGAGAAAGGAAGCAGAGTCAAGGAGAAGCCATGTAGCCCCACCAGAGACAGATGCCAGAACTTTACCTGGTAAGCCACAGCCAGCCACATGGCAACACACAGATTAATGGATATGGGATAGTTTAGGATATAAGAGTTAGCCAGAAACACACTTAAGCTATTGGCCAAACAGTATTGCAAATAATATGGTTTCTGTGTGGTTATTTTGGGAGTCTGGGCAGCCAGGAACACACAAGCGGCTCTCTTCCTCCTTTCTGCCTCTTCCCCCATCTCTCCTTCTTTCCTTGCTTCCTCCCTCACCTTTCCTCCCTTTTCACTCCCTCCCTCCTTCCCTCTTTCCTTCCTTCCCTTCACTCTTTCCAAGGTCTCAGCCCAGACCAGCCTCAAACTCTCCATAAAGCTATGACTGATAGTGAATAAATTCTTGAGCCTCGTGTCTTTACCTCCCAAGTACCAGATTGCAGACATGGACCACTGTACCTGGTTTCCACGGTGCCTGGAATGGAACCAGAGCTCCAGGCATGCTAGGGAAACACTCTACCAGCCAAGTTCATTCACTGATCCCCAGGGTAGTTTTGTTACAGTACAGGTGACCAGGACTGTCCCCGGACCCATGTGCTGCGTGATATTCCCTCACCCTTCCTTTCTCTGCTCTCTGCCTCTCCCCCCTGCATGTGATGGCTCCCAGCTTTCCTGTCTTTTAGTCCCCTGAGGTGGTTCTCAGGAAGGGAAGAAGCAGAAGAGAGCCAGAGGCCACACTTGTTCCCTCATTCCCTCAGGAGATACTCCCAGAGGGGACTCTATGTCTGGATTGTGTCCGGCCTCCTACGTGGGAACCATGGAACTTCTGTCTCCAGCGGGGGACCAGCTGCTGTCTTTGGTACTATTTGGTACTGCCTCTCTGTTCTCCAGTCTTGGGGTGGCAGAATCTACTGGCGTTTTTCACCCTTGTCTCTGTCGAATTTCTCCATTGGTGTCCAGTTTCAAACATCTGGGGTGGTTTTGTTACACGTCTGTGAATGGCCCTGATCCGGCACCCTCCCTTAAAGATGTGGCTCTAATGGAGGGTCACACAAACAAGGCTGCTTGGCTTCAGGAAGGAGCAGTACAGTGTGAGCCACACCTTGGTCTCTGGGTCAGGACCTTGGACCAGGGGCTCTGAAGGATCAACAGCAGTCACACTTGGGAGAAGTTTCCGGAATGCTGACCCATGCCTCACTGAGGTACCCCTGAGCTAGATAGACAGCTTCAGTGTCCCGTTCCAGAGAATTTAGGGGTATGCCAAGGTAGATTTGCCTACCCTGACACCCCGTTACTAGCCAGGGTTCATCTAGGTCTGGACTGGACTGTGAGACCCTGATACCAAGGCAGAAAGAGAGCCTAGAATGACTGGGGAAAGATGAGAAATGTTGAGGTCCAAGGTGCAAAGAGTAGGAAAAGGGCCTTCTTAAGGTATGAGCAGAGGCAGAGGAACGCTCCAAAGAACACTGAAGGTAGAGCAGGGAGGCCAGGAGGTGGGTGGGGGCAGGGTACCGGTGCAGGAGCAAGAGAGGGCTCATCACAAAGGTGGGAGTAGCAAGGTAAGTGTCAGCTCCCACTGGGGCCTTGAGCATGAGGTAAGTACAATCCAGCTATAATCTGCAAGGACGGAAGACGGAAGAGCAAGCCTAGCAGCTGGCTTCTAGCCTGGGCACATTCCTTTTCTTTCTAAATGTCCCATCCTTGTCCATTAAAGACCTTCAGTCTCTGCAGGGTAAACAAACCGAGGTCTATAAAAGGCCTCATCTGGCTCCCATTCCCTTTGAGTGCAGTCCTATCTGCCCCTTCATCCCCCTGTTGCAAAAAAAAGGTGTTGTATTAAAAAAAAAAGCCCTGTCGTCCTGATTCACTGGACAAGTGTGTGGTAAAGATCAGAGGGGGACCAAGGCCTATCACGGCCACTGCGGGTGACGGGTCGTGGTTGGAGGCTAGGCACAACTCTGTCCTTAAACACCAAGATAGGCCGTGAAGCAGAGCGTCAGATTGGAGAAAATACAAAGGAAATTCCCCATTTCCTGGCCGTGAGGGTGGGCCGAGCCTGGCGGTGCTTCTGACTTTGATGTGGGGAAGACTGACAGTGGGTCTTTGAGGAACACAATGTAATAAAACTGACCCTGGCTTTTCCATGCAAAACAAAATCACTGCAGAGCCCTTGTACTGGAAAACAAAGGCATTCTGACTGGTGGGACCTGGGGAGGGAGCCTTGAAGGCGTCCAGAAACCCTAGCACGTTGCAGTTTGGCAGAGGGTCACTGAAGCCCAAGTGGCATGTCTGGGCTATTGAGTTCAGAGACGTTTGGGAAAAGCGTACATGAATCTAGGTGTACACCTGTCTGTCAATATGGGGATGGGTATAAAGGTCCCTTCTCTCTCAGTAGCAACCAAATGGAATTTGTATATCACCCAGCCGCAGGCAGATCCATGGCAGGCATTGGATTTCCATAACGGAATTCTACGCAGCCCGGAAAAGTGAAATTCTACAATGCACAGTTGCCAAGATTCACCCACAGCATGAAGCTGGATGAATCTATCCATGTAACGTTTCAAAGGTGAAAACTGAAGAGCTGAGGAACAGCCTGCGCGTGGACCCTCTGTCTCTTGGCAACAGCGATCAAGTGGACCCTCTGTTTCCTGGCAACAGCCAGCGAATGGACCTTCTGTCTTCTGGCAAAATGAGTTTTCTAGCAATCCCATCCCTCTCCCCACTTCCAGTCTTTAACTGGCAAGGGATGGTTTGGGGTTTGCTTCCTCAGTACAGACCACTGCTGGAGCCCTAGAAGTACTTTCAGCATGGGTCACATGACCCAACCCAGTGTTTAGATCCCAGTCCAAACATTGCCCCCACTCCCAGCCATACACACGGCAGAATCAAGATTTCTAGAACTTAGATAGGAGCCCAATGAGCTGCTGGAAGCTGTGCCCCCTTGAGAGGTGGGCCCGTGGGTATCAAGCCCAGAATGACCGAGACATGTAGAGGTGTGTCTTAGCCGACCTGAGCTAACTTCTCATGTCTGCCTGCTCTGTCACCTGAGCCAGCAGGACCACAGGCAGGTGCCTCTGTCTGTCAGGGCTTGAGCTATGATGGCTCCTACCCTAAGTGGGCTCCTGAAACCTTCCATGTCTGTTATTGTTCCCAACCACACATGTAAAAAGCACCCCTGAGAACTGATTCTGGGTGGTTTTATCCCACCCCCTCCCTCTACAGGGAGGGGAGGGAAGTGGGGTAGAAGGGATCCTGAGAGGAAACAAGAGTCACTGCTACTTCTCCTGGGTGGAAAGGACCCTCACGAGACTCACCAGAGCCCACAGGACCTAAGGAAGTGCCTTACCCTCCTAGACCTAAATCTTTTCTTTTATAGAGTGTCCCTCTCCAAGATGAGTCTCACCTGGTAAGATGTCGGCAGCCCTCAGTGACATCTGTGTGGGTTCAATCTCGCTGTGCTGTTGATTTTGAGACCGAGTCTTACCCTGTAGCCCATGCTGGCCTGGAATTCACTGCTTAGTTCTGGCTAGCTTCAAGTTCACAGCGATCGTTTGATCTTAGACTCTCTCATGCAGGAAGTGTAGGTGTGCACTGGCTTCAATCTCGTCATAGTACAATTCTAGCTAACAATATCGAGTGTTGAGTGCACACTAAGCCCTGTGTTGAGAGCTTCCTATGCTGTCCTCTGTCTTGCCTATGGAGACACTGGCCCAGGCTAGAAGCATATCTAGTCCAAGCGGGCTGCCCCTTGGAGGTGATCCAAGCCTAGCTTTGTCATGAGCTCTTGCTTTCCCAATTGGCAGAGTCACATATCCAAAGGTGTTTACGTTGTTGGGGCTCTGGCCCCTGGGACGGACGAGGGAGGGCTTGTTTTCATTTGGTGTAGAAACTGAAGCTGCCTGAGGCTCAGGGAACTCACCCAGAGCTGGCACTGCACTACGGTGCCCATGCAGATGACTGGCAGTCTTCCGGGACCTAGGGGGTCACAGCCTGTGTCCCAACAAGCCAGGTTTGGCCACCCAACCTCCGTAAGGCAGATGAAGGAATAATAGCGAAAAACAGAAAAGGGGGATTTATTCAATGTGGCCTTATTGGGAGGAAGTCGAGGGATCCAGCGATGCCACCCAGTCCGTGTTGTGGGTCCTCACCTGAAGGTGCAGTTTCCCAACACCACTCAGTTTCTAGTCCCTAATAAGAGGGCATCTGGCAAGTTGTCAATCATTTTCAGGAGACACGCCACTCTTCTGGCAGTCCCCGGGGCTTCAGCCATTTCTTCTCCCACCAGGAGATTGGAGGTGGTGTTTTATAATTTCTCAGGGTGAGTATCTCTTTAGACTTTATCCATGGGACACCCTGCAGGGAGCCTTTACTAGGTCATGGATTTGTACTCTGTAGGAGTGAAATGGCTGTGGTCGTTTTAAGGATGAGAAACGGACGTTTACCACTGAACCCAAGCTACTGCAGCGGGTCACGGAGAAGGAGGTGGGATGCGCACCCCAGGGGCTTGGATGCCATAACCAGGTCTCTAAAACACAAGCCCTAGAGAGATCCCAGCCAGCACACCCACCTCATTGTTTCCCACTTGGCAGCCAGCTCAGAGGCAGGTAAATAGAAGTGATGCCGTCATTATTTGTCCCTGGTCCTAATGACTTTAGGCTTTGTGTCTTAGGAGCCAGCCCTCAGCCCCGGGAAGCTGGCCTGTGGCCTGAGAGGCACCAGCCGCCTCTGAAACAATGGCCTTTGTTCTTCATACTTTCCCTATCAAAGCCTCACAGCGGGGATGGCCCTCAGAGGCGCTGGGCGCCGGGATAATTCCTGTCCCAGAGAGGGGAGGGGGAGCCAGGAAAGGAGGAGCCAGGTACAACTTTGACCCAGTTAGGTTAGCTGGGGTTACAGACCTGCCCGTTGAGAAGGGGCTTGAGAGTGAGTAACTTGGGCATGGAAATTCATCTGGCTCTCATTATTGTTAGGAGATTCAAAGTCGGGGTGGCTTGGATGAGCTGAGAGGTAATGATAACAGTGACAATGATAATAATAGTCATAATAAAATCATCATAATAATAAATATGGCAATTGGACTATTGTTCTATTAACTATGTGCTGGCTTCTCTTCTAAGTGTTAGCACACACTGCTGTTTGGATCCCTGGTTTTTCCATGAGGAGAATGAGTCACAGAGAAGACTAACTCATACCTTGATGGCCACAAAGTTGGGCTTTGGAGACAGGTCTGTGAGAGTCCACAGCCTTTGCTCTCCCGTGAGTTCAGGAGGGTCCACGGAGCAGCCTGAACAGAAGACAGCAGAGCAGGTGCACTGGAGACAGCCACACCTGGGCTTTGCTGTGCAGCCAGGCCACGTGACCCGGGGAGGCGCACGCCCCAGTCCCTCAGCCTGTTTTTACCCATCTGTGAGATGAGTGAATGTTAATTAGTACTTGGGTGTGGTTGGTTCCCTGCAGCAAGTAGAGAGCACATCCCAAATGGCCCAAACATTGAGAGTTTAGATCATAGGCAAGAGGGGACAGCGATGAGAGTAAACGGGGGCCCCTCCAGCACCCAGAATCTACCAGTGCTCGGCGGTTCACATGCAGGGGTACAAGTCTTAAAAGATGAGGTTTCTGAGCCTCGTGGCAGGGAGAGACATCGACGTTCAGGAACACGGTTCTGCACGTGTGGGAGTGTGCCTCTGTCATTCTGGGGTCTCCCGCATGAAGGAGCCACTTTCTACTGCAGCCAGGCATCGCTGAGAGGCTGTTTGCAGGGGGAAAGGCTCCAAGGGTCACAGGCAGGACAGAAGAGAGTGCAGACAGACAGGGACCAGCGTTCTTGTGAACATATGTTGTCAGCAGGCCACGCTTAGTCCACTGGAGGCACGTGTAGACCCTTTCCTGTGTTGAAGACTTACCCGGTACTGAGAGCAGGAGAGGACCAGGGGACATACAGTGGTAGCATTTCTTCACCAGAGCTACAAGAATATCGTGATAAAGGAGGTGGGCTAAAGAACTTCTGTCCCATGACCCCTAAGAAGTTCATTAATCTTCCCATGCCCAGTTTCTTCATCTAGAATGACCCAGTGTTCTCACACTCTGTAGGGGCTTGAGGGATTAAATGTAGAGATTCCTTGGAAGGCCTCCAGACTCTTGGGCAAAATGCTGCTGTTGAAATGATTGCCTCTGAGATGGACCCTAGGACGGATGAGCTAAGCATGGAGGGTTATGCCGAGCTATCTCAGGAGTAGATATGGATTGGGAAGTAGAGACGGTAAGCCTGTTCTAGCAAGTGGATTGAGAAGGCCTCTCTGGCACTGGCAGTCAAGATACAACTTGAAGGGTTATTAGGTAAGCCTTAAGACCCAGAGAGGAGTAGCCTTGACAGAAGATGGGTGGGCACAAAGGCCCTGAGGCAGAAACACCTTGAGAGATTCAGGCGGCAGCAAGAGGAACTTTGTACCAGAGTACACAGGCAAAATTGGGCAGAAGGACGGCCTGGGCTGCGGAGGTCTGTGTAAGGAACTAGAGTTTCCTCCGAGAAGGAACAAAAAGGCCCCAGAAAGAAGTGACCATAAGAGGAGATACATCCAGGGATGTTTGGGTGCCAGTTTCTGAAAAACACAAATAAGAAGGAATTAGATATTAAATATGGAAGAGTTTTCTTGGGGTGCCAGTATCCAACTAATGGAAAATGAGACAGGAGCCTGGAGGAGTCCCCAGAGCTGTGGGGCTGGGGTGCTGGTCTCCTCCCTAGGAAAGGGGAGGGGACTAAGGCTGTTGCACAGAACCCTCAGCAGAGCCGTAGCCTGGTCCTTGATCCATCCAAGGAAGGGTGTATTTTCCAGAAAGTTCTGCCTTGGCCCTGGGCTGGCTGGGGCTAGGTTTCTGCAAATGCACAACTTGGGCCACTAGCAAAGCCCTCTTCAAGGATGTCTCTTCAGCCACCAAACCAAATGCCACCTACAGGCAGTTGATCAGCCCAGTGCTGACAGGCAGGCAGTGGTATCTTCATTTCATAGATTCAAAGCTGAATCCCTGAGGAAGCAGAACCTGGTTCTCTGTCCAACGCTACATAGCCAGGAAATGTCGGAGCCGGGATCCGAACCCATGCACATAGCTCCCACAACCTGCAGTCTGCCTTGTCTACAGAACTGGACACAGGTACAACAAAGATATGGGGGAGCCCGGCACCTCGCCTCTTGGTCCCCTGGCCTCCTTGGTGTCCTCCCCATCTGCAGGTGCCGAGGCAAGGCATGTCCTTTCTGCTTTGTGTCTTCTACCCTCGCGCTGGCACTGAGACTGTTTCCAGGAGACTGACCAGGAAAGTGGGCAAGAGGCTATGGAAGGTCCTAGCAGCAGGGCCCCACCCAGGGTCTGGGTGGGCAACCCCAGAAGGAATTTGTAGGAGGTCACACAGAGAGATAAGAGCCTGTGGGGTGAGTCAGGAGCCGCCTGGCTCCATGTCTGTCCCTACAGGGCCAGCCTACTGACACCCTGCAAATCCCCAGCGTCCCAGGAGGAAGTCAGGCCTGTAGCCTTGCTTCCTGTTATTATACCGTTTTTTTACAGCCTGGAATTGATTTAAGTGTTACGCTCTTGCTAAGAATATGCCCTGCCAGTTGAAAGGAACCTTTATGATTGTCTTATTTTGTGAAGAATCAGTTGTCGCTGTTTTTTTTTTCCTTTCTTTCCCCCATGTCCCCTTTCTTCTCCGCAGGGTCAGGCTGGAGCCCGGCCATTGTTGTTAAATTTAGCTCTAAAACTATTTCGGGCCTGGACTGGTGTCATGAAGCTTTCACTACTTAAAACAGGAAGGAAGGGCTCCAGCTGGGGACTTTCAGAGAGCCAAGGAGCTTTCTGAAGGCCTTGGGGCAGCTAGGCAGAGTGGAAACCACTGGATTCTTTATTGTAATGAGGGTTAGATTCAGAGAATGTTGTTTGTCTTAAATTTTACAAAAAGAACCCCCCCACCACATCTTCTGACATACCTGTGTCCAAATCTCCAGCCATGGCAGAGGGCAGAGGCGAAAGTTGCACTTGTGAGTTCAAATCCAAACTAGGACACTTTCTAGCTATGTGGCTTTGACCTTGGGGCTGGAGTTTTCTATCTTTGAAATGAAGGCAGTATTGCCTGCCTGCTGTGGCTGGGAGTGAACTGGGGTCCTGTAGAGGGTACTTGGTACAGTGCTTGACGTGGGCATGCTTGAAGATGATTTAGCAAACTTTGAAATTTGAACTGCCCCCAAATCCAGAACTTTCCGGGAGCTGACCTGTTTCTGCACACAGAATCCAAGCAGGTTGATTCAAAATATTACATAAAAGTACCTCCAGTCTATGTATAATTCATGTTTAGTCTTGAGTCCCGTCCCCAGGATAACTCATGGCAGAGACACAAGTATTTCCAAATCTGAAATTGGGACACTTCGACGTCTTGCGTGCAGGGTATAGAACCCCAAACTAGCTCGAGATTCCATGATTGGCAGAGTAGATTTAGATAATATCGAGGAAAGATTTAGAAATAAACATGCATGCACACACATACGCACACACACACACACACAGAGACACCAGTTTCCAAAGCAGAATTTTAAATGACCAGCTGATTGCATTCACGAGCTATTTGATAAGGAGATTCACTATTAAACAGTTAAGGGAGTGGCTGATGCTGAATGAGTGTCCTCTGTCTGCTCTGCTTGGCACTGAGCTAAATCCTTTATATATGAAATAATATAAAGCAATTATTAGTAGCAGGCTGGGGGCAGGGGGCATGGGCTCACAATCCTGATTTCAGGGACTTTGAAGCTTACACTACAGAGATTTTCTTTATCCTCAGGGTGATGAGAGCCATTGATGATTTTAGGTCCATGCTGGTCACAAGATTTGACAGAAGAAATACAGTGTCAATGTTTCCTGGAAAGTTCTAACCAATATCTTCTGTCTCTTGGCCCCTCGTTTACAACATAGGGACTGTCACAATTATGAGCTGATTGTAGGGACACGGTGGGAGGGGTTTGAGGATGAATGTTGGATGGTTGGCCTCACAGGTGACAGTCCTCTGGTGAAGTCATCCTAGAGGCATTGGTGTGGCCCAGAGGGAGCAGGAGGCTGAGCAGGTAGAGAGGTGGAAGCTGGGAGGCATTATCTTTGTCTGGCAGGCCCCACCTTCCCTGATGCCCCCGTTCTCAAAACACCCTACCCACCCAGTGGTGAGATGTGGGTGCAGAGAAAGACCCAGGGCTGGTTTTTAGGTAAAGGCGCTTGCCAGCCACCAAGTCACATGGTAGAAAACAAGAACCAACTCCTACAAGTTCTCTTCTGACCTCCACGTTTGCCACAGCATGTGCACCCCTCCCCCACACTAAATAAATAAATAAATGTAATAAAACACACTTTTTTTTAAAAAAAAAGGAAAAAAAAGGAAGATCCAGGACAGGCACAACAGCATTGTCATTCCTGTTCCTCATAGAAATCAAAATCTGGCCCACAGAACCTGCCTTCCCCAAGTGCTAGAAGCTTAACTCAGGTGTAGCCTGGTAGACCGTCAGACCCAGGGACACCAAGTAGACACTCTGGGTCGACCCTCTGATCTGTAACCTCAGGTCGATACTTGGACCCAGGGCCCCCTGGTGAACTCACTGAGACCTGTTTGGTCATCTGTGCACTGTGGTACCCATATAAGCAGCATGGAGACTGCAACGTTTTGTGTATTAAAGCAATGCTGGTATACAGTAAGTATTTATCGTATGTGTTCTGGCCATGTGTTCCTCAAACCTCTGCATAAATACCATGTTACATACTCCCATCTATTCATCATGCAAACATACACGCACACAAACACACTCACACAAGGAGGCGGCAGTGGGGAGACAGAGAGAGAGAATGGTAAGGATCATTTTTTAAAGGAGGGATTGATTTTGGCTTTAGGAGTTTGTTCTGTCTACAGAAATGGGCATATAAAACTAAATAAGCTAACGGACTGAAGCCACCCTGTATTCACATCTCCGGGGCCTCCTATGGGACATCCATTGGTCTTTTCCTCTCTCCTGCTTCTTCTACTTGCGAGTGCTTGGGTAGCAATCCCCACTGTGGAGACCTCAAACCCTGCACAGCTTCCTCAGAGACCTCAAGCTGACCCTACCCCCAGCATAGATTTGAAGTGCAGCCAAAACCCAGTTTTCACAAACTAGCTAAAGACTGCCATCTTGGCTCCAGGTCCCAGGGGAAGCCTGGCTTGCCCTTCCGGTCAACTTGTTTAACACTCCTTTTAAGGATGCTGAGAGTCTGGCTCTCAGGGCAGCCAGGCTGGGAACAATGGATCCTTTTCTCTCCTGTGGTGATTATTCCTTCACCTTGTCCTGAGTTGCCCTGGGCATCTCTCCTTTGCTCAGCTGAGGCTGACTTGCTCCATTAAATTCAGCCACTCCAATCAACCCAACAGGTATTTCTGGATGTGGCAATCAGATGCCAGGTCCTCAGAGTCAGAGACCATTATGGACTGTCTCTGTGCCTATAGCACTTGTTCCAAGCCCTGCCCAGGTGAAGAAACGCAGCATCCTTTCAAGAACTCTATATTGTTCTGAAAGAGAAAGTCAGGGAATGGAGACAGGCTTGAGAGCCTCTTCCTCTGCTTACAGGGTGTGGAAATTATTTAAAATTACTGTGTCCCAGGATCATCTTCTATGGGAGGGGTGAAGAGGCTCACACAGGCGCAGTTCCCCTCGTGTGTACATGTATGCACACACACACAAAGATACATAGACACACACACATGCGTTCTCACCCTTTATGTGCAAACGCCCATACATATGTGGAAAAATTTCTACCAAGAGAATGTATTTATGAAATTTGACCCCTTGCTAGCAAACTTTAAAACCATTTGGACTGGGGAAGTGCTGAACTAGGCAGGGAAAGAAGCAGAATTCAGCTGAGGATTGTGCTACTATCAGCCAGCTATGCAGTAGGACTTAGGTTCTCTGCTTGGATTTCTTCCATAGTAACAACGCTATAACCACATGACCCTCGGAACTCATCAGGGGTTGAATTAGCTCAGATATGGACCAAACTTGAAGGAATTCCTGTCCCATACATAACAGCTATCATCACAGCCTTTATCGAGCCACTAGAAGATGGGGGGAATCTCCTGAGGTGTCTGCAGAAAACTGGAGGGAAAGAGTCCCATCTACACGAAGCATTTTTTTTCCCGGACCGTTGTTTTGTGAATCAGGGGTTGGATTTAGGGAAACGAGCCTGAGTTATCATGGGAGATTGAGAGGAGCAGGCTGAGTTTGCAGAGCACTGGGCTGGCAGTTCTGAGAGGAGACAAGAAGCAAAGGCAGATGGAGAGCCGACTTGCAGAAAGCTCTCTGGCGTCATGGTCTGGCTGTGGAGGTTAATTCAGACACCAGAGCAAAGGGAAATATATTCTCGCATCTTGACCTCTGCATCGGCGATAATAAATGATACAGGTAATTAAGAGAAATCGAGCTGATGTGAACACTCTGCTCTTAGCTCATCCTCAGCGGATAGCTTTTTTCCATTGGTCAATATTTACCACCCAGCATGAGCGATGGGAGTCAATACCTACTTCCTGTCGTTAGCCCATCTATTTTCTGTACACTACACATAAGCGGCCTATACACACAGGCACCGATGCACTAATAGCTATATCAATAGAAAATCAACAGTAATCATTTATTTTTAATGGTCATCACCGTGAAACACCAAACAGAGCAATATTGTCCAAGACGAAGAGAAACACTTAGCATGACAGATGTCTGTGGGTAATTGATTCAGGTTAACAACTTCCTGTCTTAATGGTGCTAATTGCGTTAATCAACGGGCTGATTTCATCAGAGGCTTTCAAAAGCACCTTCCTGGGCTGATGAGTTAGTTCCCAAGTGAAACACCCAAGCTGTGTTCATAACCACCAGCAGGACTGGTTCAGAAGTGGCTTGCAGTCCAAGCCAGTCAACCACTTGGCAATCTGTGTCCACATTGGAGTTCAGGGAACTGGTTAAGCACATCGGGTCTGGCATAGAGCTGGCAGTGGTAGTGGGTATTTGGGGCTGCCAGAATTGTCCTCTTTTTACTTTGTGTTGTTGCGCTGGGCAAAGGCTCTACAAACAGCTGATGGATCCCTCCTTGGAAATTAAGATCTTGATGAGAAGACCTAGAAATAAGGTTTAGAAGACATTGCTTTGAGTGGGGGGGTGACCTCTAGGCCTTGCAGCCTAGCAGACTCCTGGCTCCTGAGCTCTCTCATCCACATCAGAGGTGTCCGCTTTGATTTGTGTTGCTTGTAGCCCCAGCTCTGGCTGGCTTTGTGGCGTTACCACCATGCCAATTCCATCAAATTGAGCCCGGTATTGTGTGTGAAGGATTCGGAATACGCCTCTAAGAATGACGGAAAGAGGACAAACGTTCAACCAGCAACATCTGCAGCTGGTGAGAGTGAACTTGGGATGGGGCGAGAACTCTGTGTGACTGACGACAGGATCCTACCAACCTAGCGTGCAGGGCCTAGGGGGTTAGGCTCAGTGGTCTGTGGGATCATAAACACGTCGCTGAACTCACTCTGTGTCTCAGTTTCCTCAGTTAGTACATGTCTCCTCCATGCGTGCTTTGAGAATGCAGTAAGTCAGTAACAGGCCAAGGTTTAAAACTTGGGGGGGGGCTAAATGATGGGCTGTCTGCCATCTGGGCTGCTGTGTCATCATTCCGCTTGGGGTGCAGAGACTGTGAACCCCAGAAATGTGTGAATGCAGGGATAAGTGGCCTGGATTTGAGGAGGCATATCAGAGTAAAGGCAGCGGTCAGTGGGCGTGGCCATCACAGTCTCCACTTGTCTGAAGTTATCTTTTTACCAGGCACCCATGTGTGCATCTTGGGACCAGTTCTCCTTTCTTGTTTTTTTGTGTCAGGTAAAATTGATCAAACTCTCTCATCTCCTCTTGCTGTTTCCCACCAGTGGGATTGAGCCAGTGTTTCTATGTGTTTTTTTTTATTTTGAACTTTGTATGTGTGTGTATGTGTGTGTGTGAATGTGTTCACATGTGGGTGTGTATGTCTTTAGTTGCACATATATGTTCACGCATATGTGTGTGTGCACGTGCATGTAGGGGTGTATGCCTTGGAGCTTATGTGGAAGTCAGAGGACAGCTAAAAAGGAGTCAGTTCTCCTTCCATGTGGATCCTGGGAACTGGACTTGGATTGTCAGGCATGAGGGCTGGCACTACCACCCACTGAGCCATGTCACCGGCCCAAAGCAGTGTTTCTGTTTAACACTTGATGTGTGGACATGCTTGACCAGGTCTCCTGAGCATATTCGTTCCCTGTGCAGATGTGAGCTGCACCTGCTGCTTTGGATTCGCTTGTCTCTTATAGGGTGAGACAGTGAGTGACTTTTAGAACCAACCCCCAGAAGTCCAATTGTCTGCTATTATCTATCTATCTATCTATCTATC
>LOJH01042510.1:0-14183 GCA_001685095.1 Ellobius talpinus | reverse complement strand
AAGAGAAGAGAAGAGAAGAGAAGAGAAGAGAAGAGAAGAGAAGAGAAGAGATGGAGTGGGTGTGGTGGTGTCACCTGCCACCCCAGCACTCAGGAGGATTGAGTTTGTGGCCGGCTTTAATCATTACAGGAAGACTCTGTGTTCAACAGAAAGGAGGGTGGGGTGGAAAGTGGGAAAATTCCCCTGATTTATCTGTATGTGCTACAGTCATATGTCTGAAGATGTACAAGAGGGAAAAAGAGTGGACATTTCCTAGTGGTGGATGAAGATGATGGCAGTGAAGAAGGGAAAGACAGAAAGGGGTATGAAGAGCCTCCCAGGGTACTCGGATCCCATTGACACCCTCCAATTCAGCGTAACACTGACTTCAGAAATCTGGCTTCCGGAAGCTTTAGCAAGTGTGTCTGTCGCCTAATCTCCCAAGTTTGTGGGTGACTTTTTGGAAGCGGGCAGCCCAGCATCCTGTTCTTCACTTTGGCAGCGCAGGTGATCCATAGGGCACAGCCTCTGAGAAAAAGCAGAAGATCCCCCCCCTAACATTTTGGGATAGAGACCCATATCCTACACACCAACAGCCACTGGTACCAGGCAGCACCCCAGACAGCAGTGGGGACCAGGCCTGAGGGAAGGAGGCGGAGGCCTAATTGAAGCGTGAGCTCATGGAGAGGGGTATTTACTCTAGAGCAGCCATCAGCAATTCCTAGGGGTGCCCACGCACTGAGCCAAGAGGTTTGGAGTGTCCCTGGTGAGCTCCTGCTGCCAGGGGCAAGTTCCTGGCACGTGTGTAGGTTCTCAGAGCTTCCACCATCACATTCTGAGACTTGCTGAACTCCGGTCACTGATGACCTGGCTCAGAAGCCATCAGTACCCTAGGGAATGTTCCAGAACCCACCTTTTACTCAGCTGGTTTCCTGGACATTTCCTGGTCCTCTGTTCCCCATCCTGAACATCCTTTGCTCCCATCATGCCCTCCCCCTACATGTTCACCCTCCCTGCTCTCTAGCCTCTCATCACTTCCTGTATCCCTGATGGCTCCTAAAGCTTTTCCTTGGTCGATTCAGTCCCTTGCACAAAGGAATTGCATGTCTAGCCACTGTCTTGAGTTAAAGAACATCCTGTCCCCAGAACCATTGTCCAGCTAGACCTCAGAGGGTGACCTTGTTTGGAAACAGCCTTCATGGGTGTAATTAAGATGAGGTCATGCTGGACCAGAGCAAACTCTACATGAAATGACTGATCCTTATATGACAAGAAGCCACACTCTGATGGAGACAAGAGGGAGGCAGAGGCAGAGGCAGAGGGCTGAGGCATCTCAGATAAGCTAAAGAGCACTGAGGATCCCCAAAAGTCATCAAGAACTGGATGAAAGCTGGGTTGTAGTGGTGCACGCCTTTAACCCCAACACTCAGAAGGCAGAGGTGGCAAGATCTCCAAGTTCAAGGCCAGTCTAGTCTACAGAGCAAGTTCCAGGACAGCCAGGGATACACAGAGAAACTATGTCTTGAAACACCCCATGGAAGAAAAGAACTGGATGAGGCAGAGAAGGATCTCCCCTTAGAGTCACCAGGGGATGTGACTGTCCCGGTCTTGGGACATGGTAAAAATGAGTGTCTGCTAATTTAGTACTGCCTTGGGCAGACCAGCTCCTACCCTGCCAGTAGGGCACTGGAGCAAAGGAATTCCGGATAAGACAGGTGGACAGCTGGTCCATCTAGGACCACCACACTGCATCAAGCTTGGGAACAGCCCCAACTCCAGCTTTGTCTCCTGCCTTCTGACCCTGCACAGCTCCATCTCACTACTAGTCCCTAGGTTCTGGCATGTTCTCTGCCTCCACAGACAGATCATTTGCCTTCTCTCCCTGGAACTCTCTGTCGAGAGGCATTTTGGAGGCAGATGAAGATGGAGACCAAGTCAGAAGGCTCCACGTCTGTTTCTCTTGGCTTACAGCCAAGTGGACCTGCCAGAAGAACAACGGAGAAACGCAGAAGGGAATGGGATCCCATGGTCACTGATCCTTCCAGAACCTTCTCTGTGTGTCATTTCTGAGTATCTAGTCGATGCATATACTTCAGCACAGCACACCTGAAAGGCTGGCCATATTTGGGGTTTCTATGCAGCCTACCTGTTTCAGCTCCAACCCTGAACACGGCCTTGTTGGGTGTCTCCCATCTGGCACCAACACAGCCAAATTAGGTGACTTCCAGGTTCTGCACGCAGCTTTGGCTCACTCCACTTTCTCTGGTAAAAAGGCCCTTTGTTGTTCTCAGGAAGTCTCGAGAAACAATGGACAGTTAATTTCATTCCCTTTCTTGGCTGGACTGGGTGGGGGAGGGAGGAAAGGAGGAGGGGGAGGTTCTTCTCCAGACTCCTAGTGGGGTTGAGGAAGGAGCCATCAGAGTTCCCCTGGAATGCTAGCTTCCTGAGAGCCTAAAGATGACCTCAACTATGCTATGCCCCAGACCCCAGGCACCAAATGCATTACTCACAGCCAACGTTGTGGTTCCAAGCCCGGTGTCCACTCAACTCTCTCCCACTTTATTGCTTCCCTTGATTTCCCTTGTTAATCTGCCTTGCACCCAAGTGCCCTTGCCCAGTTCATGGAGAACACGAAGTGCCTGAACTTATAAGGCCTCTGGCTCCTGGATTCACTGAGAAACACATGACCCTCCTGAGCCAACGAATCACAAGTCAGTAATCCTGGGCCCTGACCCTTAGAGTCCCTTGTGCTGGTGGCCTTGGGGCTGCTGGCAGGCACCTTGACAAAGACAAGGAGAGGAAGACTGCTTTGTCACCCCAGCGTCCCCTAAAGCCAGACCTGGGCCACTCCTGCATCATTGCTGTTTCTCAGATCACTCGTTTTTGATCTTTTGTCTTTAAATTAGCTCTGTGCAGGCCCAAGAGATGGCTCAGTAACTGAAGGCATTAAATACATAAACCCGACAATCTGAGCTTGAGCCCTGAAACCCACATAAAGTTGAAAGAGAACCAGTTCTACAAAGTTGTCCTCTGATCTGTGACATATGCACACACCCTCCAGCTCATGCGTGCACTCTCTATCGCACACACACACACACACGCGCACATGTGCACACACACACACACACACACAAGAATAACAATAACAATTTGTCCTGAGGCAGGCTCTCACTATGTAGACCAGACTTACCTTGAACTCATGAGCATCTCCTGCCTCTCCCTCTGCTTCTGCCTCTGCCTGAGTGCTGGGATTCAAGGCGTATGCCACCATGCCTGGCTACATCCCAACATTTAAGATTCTAAGTTAGGTTTGTAGATACATGCAGTCACTTTGGCTCTACCAAACATATGAATAAATGGATGAGTGAATGAGTAAATGAGGAACGAGTAAACGGTAACTCAGTTCTAGTCAGAGGATACTCTCACCAGATTCCCATAGAAACAACGCTTTAGCATAGACGGTAGAGGGGAGGCTGTCAGAGCCTGGCCCTGAGGGCGCTCAATGCCCACAAAATTCTCCTGGCCCTCCAATCATGTTCAGTCCTCAGTCTGTCCCATGAAAACCTAAGGTCCTTCCCAGGGGGCCTGTTTTGGGAAAAAAAATCTTGCTCTCTCTCCCCCTCTCTCCCTTCCCTCCCTTTTACCCTTCTCTCAATAAGCTTTACACTCAAAAATAAAGAAAGAAAATAAAGAAAAAAAGAATAAAAAAGAAAAATAGAAAAATCTTTATATGGGGTCCAGGGATCTGAACGCAGGCCCTCACACCTTTGAGGCAAGCATTTTACCCACCAAGCCATCTCCCTGGCCCCTCAGGTGGATGATCTGATTGGTGGCAAGCTTCTATTCCCTGGATTAAGACATCCTCTTACCACCTCTGAGTGCCTTCTCTAGTCCTCTATTCCCTTGTGCTTCTCCAGTCTCACCAGATTGTTGAGAGAGCAGAGTGGAGGAAAACAGGGACTTAGAATGGACTTTCAGCCACAGCAGTTCAGGTCGCTGGATGCCAACTGCTCCATCACAGGCGGTTTCCAGTCTTGCACCTACTGCCTCCCTTTCCATCTTACGTGGGTCTTGTCCCTCCACTGCTGTGCCATTGGACACTTCTTTTGTGGCCAGGGTGACCAAGCAGCTTCACTTACATTGTTACAACTCCTGGGAACGACTTCCAGCTTGGGCAGCTGCACCTCAGAAACCGTGCATGGGTCTGAATTAAGACTGAACTCTGGACCACCTTACTGTCTCCGCAAAAGGGACCCAACCTCATCTCCCCCAGTGCCAGCCATGGTGGAGCACTGGGCCATCTCAGAGTTACATCCCTCATACTCCCTCCCAAGCCCTAACGCCATTCCTGGAAGGAACCAGTTCTAGCCTGTCTTGCCCAGAGGGCCTCTGTCTAGAAGCAGCTCTGTACTTCTACACCAACCCAGTGACCTACTGGCCCCCACTCACCCTCCAGCTCCTGCCAACTCGTCACTCAGATCTGTCCCTGCTGCTGGGCTGGGTCCCCAGAAGACACCACCTTCTCCTTTGTAACTTGCAACCCAACCGCAAAATTATAGTTGAACTGCTCCTGTAGCGGCCACCTCAGCTTCCCCAGGGGCGGCCATGTGTCTCCCTCAGGCGCCACTCTCTCCTTCCCTCCCAGCTCAGGGCTTCATGCATAGCAGATGCTCAGGGAATGTCAAGTGAACGAATCTGTCATCAGAGCTAAAGAACGAAAAGGCCAGACAGGCACAGTGCACACACGGGTAATCCCAGCCCTCAAAACCTAAGGCGCAAGGTTTCCAATTCAAGGCCAGCCTGGGCTTCACAGAAAGCTCCTGGTCAGCCCGAGCTCCGTACTGCTTGAGTCCCTGTCTCAAACAACAAAAGGGTTGGAGGTGTGGCTCAATGGTGCACACTTGTCTGGCATGCATGAGGCCTGTGTTCCAGCCTCAGCTCTGGCTACATAGAAAGATGGAAATTTAGCAGGGCTGCATGAGACCCTGTCTCTAAAACAACACAACAACAACAACAACAAAAAATCTGATGACAATTTTTTCCCCTTAAAGGGCCAGGGAGGAAGTGGGGGTCCGTGTACCCAATGTCTCTGTCCTACTCAGCGGCAGCATGCCAGGCAACGCCACTCACTATCAGCAATCTGAACATGAGAGGGTTTGGCTGTTTTGATAAAACTTTGTTTCGGAAACCAGGTGGCGGGGACAGCAGTCACTGCCCAACCCCATCTTAGCCTGCAATGGGAACCACCAGACCAGACGGCGGTGAAGAGGGGGCAGCGGCAAAGGCCTCAAAGATCCCAGTGAAGGGAGGCTGTCCAAGTGGCTACTCCGGTGGGAGCCTCCTGAGGTGGCCTCTCAGACTCTGAAAAACCTCACAATCCCAAGGAAGGCAGCAAAGGAGCCGTGTCCCCAGGTTCAGATGCTGGCAAGGGCACAGAACCAACTCCCAGAGCTGGGACTCGGCACCTACAATGGAAGCCATTGATTTAAAAAAAAAAAAAACAAGAGCATGTTGAAAGCCGCTCGGTTTGTTGCCCGAGCTCGCCAAGGGGATGTGGTGAGCTGGGCTCTCTCTGCATCCTGAGGTGGCTTAACTCTGGCAAAGAGGGGCCTTCTTGTTTTCAGAGACAACCTCCGCTGCCCCTCAATGAGTGTGCACTTCGCCCTTGGTTGGGACCGGGACAGGCTGAGAACTCCAAGAAGCCTGCCAACTATTCCTCTGGCTGCCAGTGACCCAAGCAACCAGGAGCCTCCATGTGCCTGGCCTCTGGGGCTAGGGCTACCCGAGCAAGGGCTGGCAGACCTTTTAAAGGCTTCCTTGTAATGGCTGTGCTTTACAGTTGTTTGTTGCTTAAGTGCCACCCCAGGCCTGGGGTTGGACGAAGGGACCTGTTTCATAAAGGCAGCCCTTGTTCCACAGGTGTTCATGCGAGTAGCTTCCCCCGTGGCAACTGGCCTGAGGGAGGAAGGTTTTGAGCCCAAGTCATTTTCCCTCCCTTGCAGGTGACACTGGCTCCTGGGTGATAACAGTTGTCCAGAGGGTACCGTCTACAATTCCGAGGCAAGAAGGCCTAAGGCAGGGGTTCCCCAAGAGGTGGAAAGGCTCCCTCCTGCTCAGGCCTGAGGTATATAAGGCAGGGTTAGCTGGTGCACCTTTCTGCTGGGTGGAAACCTTGGCTTAGCCATGGGCTAACCTTGGGCAAGTGCTGTCTGTCACCTTCTAGAACTTCTTGTGGTCCCTACTGACTACAGACCAGGAAACTGGCATTAGGGACACTTCAGGAAGAATGTGGGTAGGACAGTCAAGAAGCCAGCCCAGGCTCTTCTCAGCACCTCTTTTGGCCTTGATTCTCTCTAAGTGTCAGCTTTAACCTCACAAATGGCCATCACTGGGGCCAGGGCCGCAGCACTGGGGCCAAATCACCATCTTGTGGCGCCCTGTCCAGAGGTGGAAGGAATCCTGGGGAAGAGCTCTAATTAGCTTAGTGTGGGTCACCTGATCACAGCCAGACTTGAATATTGGCTGGTCACACTGCTCCTGAAAACACAGAGCAGTTTCCCTAGGCCAGCAGAGCCACCAGTTCAGACCTGCACACACTGTCCTGAGGACCCCTGAGAGCCCAGGAGACAGGACATTGCAACAGCCATATAGACGGCACCTCCCTCCCATTAGCAGAGGCTTGGGGAGGACAAGAAACCTGGGACCACCCAGAGGAGCTAAGGGTTCTGGGGACTCAATGTACACAACACACACACACACACACACACACACGGACAAGGACAACTACTGCCCTACTAGAGCACGCTGGAGAAAGATGGACTCAGCTCGCCAAGGTTGGATATGAAGTTAAGAACGGAAGTCAGGGGCTGGAGAGATGGCTCAGAGGTTAAGAACATTAGCTGCTCTTCCAGAGGTCCTGAGTTCAATTCCCAGCAACCACATGGTGGCTCATAACCATCTACAATGAGATCTGGTGCCTTCTTCTGGCATGCAGGCATGAACCCTGTATACATAATAAATAAATAAAATCTAAAAAAAAAGAACGGAAGTCAGTTTGTGTGGTGAATGAATTAAGCGTTAGTAAAGCCGGACACAGGGGTGCACACCTTCGATCACTTTGGAGGCAAAGGTAGGCAGATCTCTGTGAGCTAAAGGGCAGCTTAGTCTAAAGAGTTCCAAGACAATCAGGGCTCTTGGGAGGGGGAGGAAACTAAGAAGAGGAGGAGGAGGAGGAAGAAGAAGAAGAAGAAGAAGAAGCAAAAGAGCAATCACAGCTGTGTCAAGGAGACTTGTGATTGACGCCCCAGAGTCAAGCAACTGCTATCTTGGGGAATTCAGCTGTGTGCCCCTGTCCCCCCACAATCCCCCACCATAACATCCCAGATGAGCTGACTGACAGCTTACACCCCAACAGACAGTCTCCTCTCGGAGTAGGGAAGGAGATGCTCACTTGAGAACCTAGCTGCTCCAAACCACCGGGAAATGCTGCCTGTGGCTGAGGAAAAGATTAGAGCACATTTGGGGGCAGGGGTTCATCTCTACTGGGTAAGGCTTTTGGAGTGTGGTTGGTTGGGGGAGGAGTGCCCACACCCCTATAAGTAACCCCTCACCTAGGCTTTGCAAGGAAGCTCAAAAAATTCACCAGTTTCCCAGAGTGAACTCTGGCCGAACTGTCCCTCAGTATGTCATTGGAACCTTTGGAGGAGCGGTAAATGTTGCTTTGTTTTCTCCAAGGAAGGAATTTGGCAGAGAGCATTAACTGTGGGCAGCTCCATCCCATGGGCTGGGATCCTGGACTGAATCAAATGGACAAAAGGAGATCTGAGCTGAGCACCGACCTTCATGGTTCTGCTTCCTGATCTGCAGAGTGTGAACAAGCAGCCTCACACACACCTGTTGTCACAGCTGAGAGCCAGCCAGCCAGCCAGCCAGCCAGCCAGCCAGCAGGCCTTCCCCTCCAGAGTGGACTACACCCTTAAATCTCAAGCCTTTTAAATCCTTCCTGCCTTAAATTGCTTCTTGTCTAGCAATGGCAGTGGTTAACTACAACACTGGAGACAATGGTTAGCCCTGTGAATGCTGGGCCGCAAGGCTGTTTGGAGTTCAACTTTCATCACTCATTGGCTCATTCAGTATTTTTTATTGCTGACTGCGCTCATTGGGCACTGAGAGACACTGAGATAAATGGACCTTGCATTGAAGCTATGGAGGTATAGCCAGACAATTTTTTTAAAAAAAGATTTGCTTATTTTTTTGTGTAGGAGTAGTTTTGTTTCTTTTTTTTCTTAGCTCTTTCCACTTTATTGCATGAATGAGTTACACTAGTCTAAGCTAAAAGTGAACCCCAAGTAATTACACTATACAAGCTGTGAGGTTTTTAAACTTGTGACCAAGGACAGAATGGAAATTCTACTCATTGAAAGTGCAAGCTCCCTTAAGCTTCAGAGAGCACTTAAAACCCACGAGATGATTGCCCACCCAGCCTCCGTCAGGAACTGGCATTTGTTCTTGTGTTGGTCACTCTGTAGCCAAATTCTCCATTTCTGGAAGCTCGGCCTCAAATTCAACAAGCAAATTTATTCCTAAATGCCTTCACTACTTTCTTTTTGTTTTTCAAGACAGGGTTTCTCTGTGCAGTCCTGGCTGACTCGGAACGTGATCTGTGGACCAGGTTGGTCTCAAACTCAAAGATCTGCCTGCTCTCCCTCCCAAGGCTGGGATTAAAGGCGTGTGCCACATTGCCCAACCACTGCCTTCTTTTTATCCTATCATCTTTGATTACTTGGACAGTTAAAGGCCTTTGCCCATTCTTGTTGAATTCCTGCATGGATAGAGTCCTCAGCGCCAGGAGAGGTCAGGCCATCTCATTTACCAAAGCGGTGGAAAGAGCAGAGGTTCTAGATGTTAAACATTTGCTAAATTCCTTTTCCTTGATGAAAATGGCCTGCAGAAGGTGGATGAAATAGAAGTGGAGAGGGGAGTTTGGAGGAAATCAAAGGGGCTTCAGGGGGAGGCAGCTAAGGCTGGGGAGGTGGCTCAGTGACTGGGGTGAAGGGGTGTATTCACTTCAGTCCTGTGTGTGAATGCTTTGCCTGCATCAATGTCTGTGCACCACATATATGCAGGATCCCCTGGACTAGGGTTAAAGATGGTTTTGAGCTGCCCTGTGAGTGCTGAGAATTGAACCTGGGTCTTCTGCAGCTGTGTTCTCTCCAGCCCTGACAGGCAGCTTTAAACAAGTCAAGGCACAGTCTGTATAGTGTGGAGTGAAATGAACGTCAGGAGGAAAACAAGGATCCAGGGTTGTAACCCAGCAGTGTGGTGCTTAGCTAGCGATCGTGAAGCCCTGAGTTCAGTCTCCAGCAGGGCATAAATCAGCCATGGTGGTGCATGCCTGTCGTTCCAACACTGGGGTGGAGGCGGGAGAATCAGAAATCAGCTCAATACACATCACACAGAATCAGAGTTCTGTGAACACAACTGATCTGATAACCTAAGAGGGTAGGAAGTGATTAGCACAGGTGGGTAGCACCTACAGGATACCCTGGGCTGAGCCCTGTCTCAAGCAGGCCGCAACAGGGTGGCATAGAGTCCCTTTGGTTGCTCAGAATGTCAAATGATTCAAAATTTGAGAATTGGTTATCAGGGTGTGGCGGTCTCCCTCTCAGTAGGGAGACTGAGTCAGGAGGATGGCCAGATTGAAGCCAGCCTGAGCTACATATTGAGACTCTCTCAGAGGAAAAACTAGAGGGGAAGACACAAGGAGAAAGGGGAAACAGAATTTTCAAAATCTTTTCATAGAGTTTCCTTTTAACTTCCCAGCCACCATTTGCCACTGGGAATTCAAACTGGGAAACGGAAGCATGGAAAGGGGGAGGGAGCTGATGTTTCCCGGAGTATAGAGCATGGCAAACGAGCTTTCATTGATCCAGCACATTCTGTGGGCTCCAGGATTGGCTCTCAAGTCCAATCCTATGATTGGCAGCCAAGCTGAGCCACTCAGAATGCAACAGGCCAACCAGGGGAAGGGCTGAAAGGAAAGCTGGCCGGAATCATCCACCAAGGTCAAGTCTCTCTCACACACAGCTCTCTGGTTTGCCGATTGTGAGGACTGAAAAGAGATAGTGGCCATCCTGCCCTCAGCCACAGGGAAACCTCAGCTCTCCGGGGCCGCTCAGCCCTTCCTGTGGCAGGGTCAGGTCGCTGAGTGCAAAGCCAAGCCTTTCCCACTGCTTGCTTGTTTGTGCCCATGGCGAAACAATGGCCCCCTTTCCAATGAGGCCATTCACCAGGGTCTGCTCCCTCCAGTCAGGCACGTGGCTCTACCCAGCCTGGCAGCCTGTGACAAGAGGCCACAGATGGCTTTGCCAGCCCGGCCAGCCTGAGTGCACGTGTCCCCTTGCCTGAGCAGCCTCCTGGCAACTCTGCCAGCCTACAGAAGGCCTAGGTCACAGCTGCACCAAAGCAAGACTAACACTTCATCTGGGTGGGGCCTCGGGGAGTTCAGTGGGTGCACTGGCTAGGAATGTGTGCTTGGAGGAGCAGGCATGTGCACGGATGGAATCACACCAGCCCATGGTGTTTATGCTCTCAGAGCCACGGTTCCACCTTACCTAGGCCCCTTCCTGCTCACTTGCAGCAGGGCCTTCTCTTTCTACATCTTCCTTTCCTCAAACCCTCCCCCTGTTCCTACCACTGGCTTTCCCAGCTCCCCAGCAGCAAGGGGAGATAGTCTGAGAAGCAAGCATGGGTGCTGCCCTGTCCTTTACATGAAAAAAGTTAGGGGCAGAGGGCTAAACTCTGGACCACTGGCCACCCCGTCTCCTGACACCTGGGCAGGTGATCTGGGTGCAGAACCGGGCTTACATTCTTTTGGTTTGGTTTGTTTTTCCAGACCAGGTTTCTCAGTGTAGCCCTGGTGTGGCTGTCCTGGAACTAGCTCTGTAGACTTGGCTGGCCTCAAACTCAGAGATGCCCCCTGCCTGTCTACTGAGTGCTGGAATTGAAGGTGTGCACCACCACCACCCAGCCCGGGGCTTAGATTCGTATTCAGATAGCCAGTAGCATTCAAACACCTTTGCCCTCCCAACAGCTCCTACTCCGCTGAACAAAGGAAGTTCAGAGAAGTCAGGCTGAGTGCTCAGCCAAATAGCAGCTACCCTGACTGGCTGTGATTTCAGATCTGTCCTCCAAAATCAAGGATTATGAGTTCAAAGACAGCCTAAGCAACTTGGTGAGAGCCTATGTAAGAGGGTCTAGTTCAGAAGTGCTCTTGCCTAGCATATGGAAGGCCCTGGGTTCAATTCCCAACATCAGAGGGGTTTGGGGCGGGGAAGACAGGAAACACTACTGAGTTACCCAGTTAACCTAGCTACTGTTGCAATGCTGGCAACTTCCAGCCAGTCTCTGCCTTCTACCTCACCAGGGAGCAGAGGATGGCGTTGAACTCCTGACCCTCCTTCCTCCACCTTCCAGGTGCTAGGGTTACAGGGGTGCACCACCGTACCTGGTTTATACAGTGAGTGAGTAGATCCCAGGGCTTCAAGCACAGTAAGCAAACACTCTACCACCTGAACCATGCTCCTCATACCTTCCTGATCAAGCTGTGAATGATCAGCATTAGCAATCAGAAATTTTAAGTCTACTCCAGCAGAGAGAAGAAAAGACCCTGAACAGTGTGGGGGAAGGGATGCTCCGTGAGTCACTGGCTACTGGTTCAGGACACACTTAGAGCTTCCACGCCTGGGAGGAGATGCAGAGGAACCAGGAGTTGCCTGGCTCCCTGCGCAAAGCTATCAGCGAGGTGAACACAGTGAGCCTAAGCTCCTGGCACCCACTCTGAAATCAGAGCCAGCTGGCATTCTATCTCTGGCTGCAGAAAAGGCATCTGGGACCGGGCCAGCTGGGTCGGGGCCTTTGGACAGACCCTCGACTGGGCAGGAGTAGCTGCAGCTGTCACTATCACTTGGCAGCCATCCTGGGTCAACTGTTGCCCAGGAGGCCTGGCCCTCCAGGCCACCTGGGTCAACAACAGGTACGATGTCACTACGCTAGAAGGTTAGCTTTAATTATGTTTTAGGTTTGGGTTTTTTGTCTATTTGCTTTGAAGTAGGGTCTCACTGTGGAACCCAGACTGACCTGCTTGAGCCTTCCCAAGTGCTGGGATTACAGGTGTGCACCACCAAACATAATTTATTAGCAAAAGAAGCAATGTCAAGGATTCCAAAAAAGATACGAATGTATATATCCTGGGATAGTATATTATAAAAATGATCACACATCTGTAAGCACTATTGTTTTAGGGGGGAAAAGGAACACATGTGGTCCAGTGGAAGATGAAAAGTTCCCAGGTGAGTGCGGGGCACACACTTGTAATCCCAGCACTGGGAAGGTGGAGGCAGAGGATCATCCTAAACTATGGTAAGTTCATGCCAGTCTGGCCTGGCATACATGAGACCCTATTTGTTTGTTTTTAAAGGGGAATAAAAGGGGGTAGAAATGCTGTAACGGTAAAGAGCACAGGCTCTTCTTCCAGAGGACCAGAGTTCAATTCCTAGCATCCACATAGGTCTGCTCCAACTTCAGGGGATGGGACGCCTCTGGCATCTGCAGGGCACCTATGTGCTCGCTCTCTCTCTCTCTCTCACACACACACACACACACACACACACATACACACCACACAAAATTTTAAAATAATAAAAACAAATCCCTAGAAACTACATGATTCTGGTCTTCTAGTTTTGTTTTGTTTTTTGAGACAGGTTTCTCTGTATGCAGCCCTAGCTGTCCTGGAACTAGCTCTGTAGACCAGGCTGACCTAAAACTCACAAAGATCCTCCTGAGTGCTAGGATTAAAGGTGTGCACAACCACCCTTGGCTCTAAAAACTTTTGAAGTTGCAAAATCATTACAATAAATCGATTTAGAAATGGTTCCCCCAGCCGGATGTGGTGGCACACGTCTTTGAACCCAGCACTCTGAAGACAGGCAGGCCGATATCTCAGTTTGAGACCAGCCGGGTCTGCATGGTGAGTTCCATAACAACCATAGCTATATGGTGAGACTTGTCTCAAGATGATAATAATAATAAATAAAACAAAGAAAAATAAAACATTCCTGTCCACCTGCCTTGCCATTCTACCCCAAACCAGAATGCCCAAGTTCTGCCACACTGTAAATCTCTAACATGATTATCTTTTCACATGTGGCCCTCCAGGACTGACCAAGGAATGGCAGTCCTCTTTCTGGTGTGTTTATGGCACCTAGAACATGTGTGGCACTGTAGCAGTGGAGACCCCACAGCTGAAACCTCCACTGAACAGGGTGTGCAGGAGGGTATGAGCAGTGGCCACCAAATTTTGGACATTTTTAATCTATTAACAATTGGGCCAACCTGGGCGGTGGTGGTGACTGCCGCGGGTGGCAGGTGGCCACTGCTGGAGCGGTGGTGCATGCCTTTAATCCCAGCACTCGGGAGGGAGGCAGAGGAGGTGGATCTTTGAGTTCGAGGCCAGCCTGGTCTACAGAGTTCCAAGACAGAAGGGACTACACTGAGAAACCGGGAGGGGAGCACAAAAAACAAACACCCACAAACAAAAAACGTGTACCAACCTGGTATCAGGAGGAGACCGTCCTGTGGACCTGGTGAAAGTATCTTGTGGGCCAGTCTCTCTGGGGCTACTAGAGAAGTGGGGTGTCCCCACCCCTAGGCCGGCAGCTGACTTTGCCTTTAGCCTCCTGTCCAAGGGCTCACACTCTGGATCTGACTGGCCCTAGAAGACCTAAGCTTCCTTTCCTGAAGTTGAGGGTGGTGCAGCGAGGGCTGCTGGGAGGGAGAGAGCTTTGGGGAAATGGTGAGTGGAAACCTTTTAGCCTTTAACCTTTAGCCTATTGCATAATAATCGCTCAGTGAACTCCCTTTAATTTTTTCCAGTGACTGTTTACAAAACAAAGGAGGAATTTACCATTCCCCTACCACCCTCCCTCATTCCCCGCCCCCAGAAGCAGACAAGTCCTCTGCTGCCTCTGACCTCCAACGGTGTTGACAGTCAATAAAATTCTAACGCTGCCCCTCAGCCCCACCCCACTCTACCCCACCCCATGCCCTTGGGCTCTTTCCTCCCCAACTTCCACAGGGTAAGGCTTCTATTCCCAGCAAAGACAGCCTCTAGTGACTTCTCTCTTCCTAGCCCCCACCCCAAC